>CAIGQW010006086.1:1593568-1613977 GCA_903798125.1 Danio choprae
ATTATAAAAACAAACATTTATGACAGTAAAATGTAATAGTGATAAATTAACTAGTAATAGCACTAATATTAAAGTTATTTGTTTATTTGTTTGTAATGTATTGTTAATGTTAGTAAATGCATTAACTAATACAACCATAATGTAAAGTGTTACTCATATTTTTTATGCCAAATTTACAGATTTAGTTTCACAGCAGTCTGTGTTGTCAGTGATGTGACTGATGTACATGTAAACACACGCACGCGCACACACACGCGCACACACGCACACACACACACACACACACACACACACACACACACACACACACACACACACACACACACACACACACACACACACACACACACACACACACACACACACACACACAGACAGACAGTCGTGGTTCTCTGGTTCTCTTATCAGCTCCTCCTCGCTCCATTAGTGCCATCCTGCACAGAGAGGAGAAAGAGGAGAGATCGCTGCAATCGGACTGTAAGAATGTGCCGAGGGGTCAGGTGGATTTACCATCTCCTCCTCTTCCTTCCTTACCTCTGTGTGCCATAATGTGCATACTTTTCTGCCCCATTACCCCTTATACATACTCTAATTTCCTCCATTTATCTTTCTTTACATGAATGTCTTTAGTCTGACATCAGGCACTCTTGTGTTAAAGGGATAGTTCACCCTAAAAATGAAATCTCTGTCATTTAATCACCCTTCCCTTGTTCAGAACATATTTTGGTTTCTTTTTTTTCTTTTTTTAAATAATTATATATATATTTTTTTCAAATAGTATACAGATACACATCAGAGATCATACATCTGAATACACTCACAAATATAAACACACATACTGTCCATCAGCTTATAAATATGCTTTATTTGCGCATGTAAACATATGTTATACATAAGAATAAAAAGAAAAATAATTTGAAATAAGATAAAGGGAAAAAACAGCTAGTAGAAAAAAACGATATACATGTAGGGAGTGATCCATTGATTTTAAAGGTGCAGTACGTAAGTTTGACACCCAGTGGTTGAACTAGGTATTGCACTCCTGGTTCAAAACACGCGCAGGTTGCCAGATTGATGACACCAACAGGAGCGTGCCTGACTATCGAGCCTAAAGGCTGAGTTAAGGCTGATTAAAGTCGCGTTCTAAATAAAACCAACAGCACATGATAGAAGGAATATTTTCCATATTAAAAGGAGTTTTTGTCCTAACCAACACCCGAAATTTATATTTTAGAAACGGCTTCTATTTCTTGCAGCTGAACAACAGGATAAACTGACAATGATCACCTCAGGTAGACCTCATATGCTTTATTTAGTCTTAAATGCTAACAGTGTGAGTTTGAGTGCCATTTTACATGACATTTATTGCCATAATACTGAAAGCAGCATCAGATAGTTCACCCCAGATCTTGAAAATAAAATAAACCATTTGAAATTGAACTTAAAGCCAACAAATATCAGTGATTCAGCATGTACATTTAATAATGTTAAAGGTTTAATATGTATTAATTAGATTATAAACCTTACCATTTCGTTGGAGTGCAGTGAGTGCTCTATTCTGTGCTTCTGAATGGCTGTATTTAAATTTCTGTCATTTTTCGTTTGGTACAAACAGCCGAATTGCTGATCAAAGCAAATCTCGTCACTTAGCGTGTTGTTAGGGCATGGGGTTACAATGTAACCTGCACACCTAATGTTTACATTCATAATATTTATATTATTTGCTAATTAATAACCTCATGTGGAACTCTGAATCTGAATCTCATTTCGGAGTCTTCTACTGTCCACCGGAGGTCGCATTTCGGTGATGGACGCATACTTTGAGAGCCTTCATGAATGAATAAATGAAATATGCGGTTTTCCATCAAGGCAACCCGGGGTGCTGAAATATAATTGGCTAAAGTGACATTGGGCACACAAAGCACATTTTCAAAGGAGAATATCTGACTTTAGCATTGTTTTAAACTTGTGATATTGCATTGTGATAAACAAGAATGTTCGTGTTGCTTGTTTCTTAAACATTTACAAACATATTATGGTATTTTTATGCTTTAGAAGAGTCAAAAACTTACATACAGCACCTTTTAACTAACAAAACAGTTCAGGTCTTTGAGATTTTGCATAATTGGTCAATTTTTTCCCAGATTAAAATAAATTGTTCCGTTTTCTGATTCACAAATGCACAATTTCCATTGTAATTTCCATCCATGCATTTAGGGTTAGACTTTCTTGTGACAACCATTTTTGGTAATACTCTTTTGAACTGTCACCAACAGGTTATTCATTAAATATTTATCTTTTAAAATAAAAAATAAAAAAATATATATATTTTTTAAGGCATTGTGTATTTCTTTCCAATAGTTTTTAATAACAGAGCAGTCCCAGAAAATGGGATGGTGATTCTCATTTTAATTTCCACATTTTCTCCAGCATATAGACAGATTTCCAGCATGATGTGATTTCTGGGAGGCTGGGATGAAATACCTTATTAAACTCTTTTCTGTCATTTGGAACATTTCCATTGATACCTCCATAATTTTGTCCACTCCTCAACAGTCATAACAATTCCCCCTTCCTTCTACCACTTAGTGTTAATGTAAGTTGTCAAGTGTGTCATATTTTGGTTTCTTTCTTCTGTTGAACAGTAAGTCATTTTGAAGAATGCTGGTTGATGGTACCCATTGACTTCCATAGTATTTTGTTCCCTACCATGGAAGCTAATTGGTGCCATCAATTGGTTCAGATAATCTCTGTGTTTGTATGGGAAAAACAGCAATACCATCACTGTAAAAATGCTGTAAATTTTACAGTATTACTGGCAATTTTGGCTGTAAAACTTGACAGCACAGTTGTAATTAAGTTACACTGCACAAATTTTACACTGCACAAATTTTACAGTATTACTGGCAAAAAAAAGTATAGCAATTGTATACAGTGAAGTTATAAGTTCATTCATTCGTTTATTCGTTCATTCAATCATTCATTCATTCATTCAAATCAACAAAATTATTAAATTTTCTGAGGTAATTTTTTATTTTTAGGTGAACTGTGACATTAACGTTTGACATTGTGGGTTGTGTTTTCAGAGGAGTTGACGTGTGAGCCGTCAGGTGATTTTCGCTGTGATAACCACCAGTGTATCCCGCTGCGCTGGCGCTGTGACGGAGACAACGACTGCGGCGACAGCTCAGACGAACACAACTGCAGTGAGTAGCAGACCTGCTGTAATGATGTGTGAAATACAAAGCAGCTACTTCTTTTGAGTTAACTGCACCATGAAGTCTATTATAATCCTGTGAATGTTTCTTATCTTCTTTAAATATTTCCCAAATGATATTTAACAGAGCAACTAATTTTTCAAAGTATTTCCTATAATATTTTTTCTTCTGGAGAAAGTCTTATTTGTTTAATTTCGGCTGTTTTTAAAGGGGTAGTCCACTATGATATCATATTTTAAACTTTATTTTAAACTAGTTGATGTGTAATGTAGCTGTGTTAACATAAACAACATCTCTGAATGTAAGACGCTCAAAGTTCAATGCAAAGAGAGACATTGGCTTTTACAGAGTTAGCTTAGCAAAGCCTACAGTGAAGAAAGTTTGAGGACTACAAAAAAATACATCCGGGGTAGTGAGATCACAAGGGCTTCCGGTTACGTGCATTCCCCACGTGCACACACCTTGCGCAGCGAAGGGGCACGGCCAGAGGCGCTGTAATGTTATAGCAGAGAAAGGTAAAATGCCATCCAAATGCTGCTATTTCCACATAGCGTGTTCTGTTTCTGTATTTGAGCTTCCAAAGGACACGACACAAAGAGAGAAGTGCTTACAGTTTAATTTTAATTATGTTCCAGAGAATTATAAAAAAATATATAGTTAGCATTTGACAAAGGACAGCTTCCAGAATCTCTCCCAGTTCAGGGCTGGATTCGGTTCTCCTCCAACCAACGAAGCTGTGGATTGTGAGCCACAACCTGTAAGTGTTTTTCATTTGTTAAAATTGATCTATTACATGCTCAGTTTCTAGCATTAATGGTATGTTGTAGCAAGGATGTAAACGAGGATGTAAACAACGAGAAATGCTGTTTAGCACCGATAACAATTTTGCTACTAATTCATATTTATCCGTCAAACCCCTGTAAACACCCACAATCTTCAGCAGCGCTGCAGTGTCTCTCTATGCAGCCGCTTTCCCTGCGTTCTACATCTCAAATAACAAACTCACAAAAGATATGAGAATGTTTTATATTACTTACACATGCTTATTCTGAATATACGTAAAAAGACACTTTAGCTAACGCTGCTAACAGCTGCTCTGACTGACTGTGTTTACACCGTGCAAAGCCGCATGCTTGTAGGGGCATGACGTGGAGCCAATCCAAGAATAACAGCACATTATGTTAGCTGACCAATCAGAGCCTCTTGAGGGCGGGCCTTTTAGAGAAACTAGGAAATATGTCGTTTTCATGTTAGCTGAGTAGCTGTATATAATCAAAGTAAGATATATGAAAAAATTGCGTGATTTTCTGACCCTTAAAAATACACCGTGGACCACCCCTTTAATTTTTTAAAAAACATTTTAAGGTCATTATTATTAGCTCCCTTGAGCAATATTTTTTTTCAATTGTCTACAGAACAAACCATCATTATACATCGATTTGCCTAATTACCCTAACTTGCCTAATTAACCTAGTTAAGCCTTTAAATGTCACTTTAAGCTGAATACTATTATCTTGAAAAATATATAGTAAAATATAATGTACTGTCACTTGCTTTGTTTCTAAATGAATCAGCTGTTGTGAACAAATCATTTAAATCAGTTATTCAGTGGATCACTTATTAAGATTTGCTACCATGTACTTCATAAACTCATACATTCATATTCACAATTTGTTCAGAAAACCAGATTATAATTGCAAAGTTGTTTATTCTTTAAAAACTAACATTAAAAGAAGTGTGTGTGTGTGTGTGTGTGTGTGTGTGCGTGTGCGTGTGCGTGTGCGTGTATATATATATATATATATATTCATTTTTATTTATTTATTTTTTGTCTTATAATCTTTATAATTTAATGTAAAGTTAAAAATCCTTTGAATAAATCATTTAAGTCAGTGATCCATTCATAACACAGTCACTTGCTTTGTTTCTAAATGAATCAGCCGTTTTGAACCAATCGTTTAAATCAGTTATTCAGTGGATCACTTATTAAGACTTTCCTCCGCGTACTTCATAAACTCATACATTCATATTCACAATTTCTTCAGAAAAACTAAGTCAGTCTTTATGGATTTAAGAATGTGTAGATAAATGGTTAATATGGAAAACCTATTAAGAAATAAAATATGAAATAAGACTTTTGTTTTCTTCAGTAAATGGCCTCAAGAAGATTTTTAAAAATCATATCATACACACAAACTGCTTTTATGTTATTTTTTAAACCTGACAGCTTTTATTACAGACAAAAAAGAGTAGCTTTAACATCCTTTAAACCATTTTTTTCTCTGGATTTACATTGACACAATACACAATTGGTGAATAAATGATTATAAGATGAACTCTTACTCCAATAAATCAGAACAACACCACCTTTCCTACTTTTAGCAGAGAAACAGTAACAGTAAAGACAGAGATGGAGAGGTTGAGAGGAACAAATTGTAAAGACAGAGAGTGCGGAGGAGACGCCGTGATGGCAGACATGATGCTGTGAGGTGTGAAAGGTTGACAAATGTTCTGCGCTAAACCTTTGAGCTGCTTGTTGAAAATAGCTCTGATTTTTTCAGCACTTTCTCCTCCCCGCTGAAGATCTGTAGGGGTTTTGAACACAGGTCACTCCCGTGATGAATTCGGCGATGAACTCACCTCCCAAAAATGGCTTAAGAACAAGCCGTAATTCATCACAAAACCCTCTAATCCTGTGACAGTGAAGCACGGCCTACTTAAAACCCTCATCAGAGGCCTTTGTGTTTTACTAATACTGTTCAGATGCTTTTGTTAATTTATTTTTGCATTCGGTCTGCAATTTTTTCTATACATGTTGCTTGATGTAGACTGGTAAACAAATATACAATTAAAGTCAGAATTAGGCAAGGCAAGTTTATTTATATAGCACATTTCATACACAGTGGCAATTCAAAGTGCTTTACGTAAACAGGAATAAAAGAGACAAATATAAGAAAATAAAAACTAATAATAAAAGTGATTAAAAACAGATTAAAATGTGTCAAAACAGGTTATAAAAGAATCAAAAAGAAAAGAAAGACATAATAGTGTGATCATTATTAGCCCTTCTGAATTATTAGCCCCCCTGTATATTTTTTTCCCCAATTTCTGTTTATCGGAAAGAAGATTTTTTTTCAACACATTTCTAAACATAATAGTTTTAATAACTCATTTCTAATAACTCAGGGGTGTCCAAACTTGTTCCTGGAGGGCCGGTATCCTGGAGAGTTTAGCTCCAACCCTAATCAAACACACCTGAACCAGCTAATCAAGCTCTTACTAGATATACTATAAACTTCCTGGCAGGCGTATTGAAGCAAGTTGGAGTTAAACTCTGCAGGACACTGGCCCTCCAGGACTGAGTTTGTGCACCCCTGCAATAACTGATTTCTTTTATCTTTGCCATTATGACAGTACATAATATTTTACTAGATATTTTAAGACGTTGTGGTAAAGAAGGAGCTGAGCCGAAAGGCAAAGCTCTCGATTTACCAGTCAATCTAAGTTCCTACTCTCACCTATGGTTCTCTTCTGAGACAGCTGCCCCCGCGACCCGGCCCCGGAAAAGCGGATGAAAATGAATGAATGAATGAATTTTTCAAGATACTGGTAGTCAGCTTAAAGTGCAATTTAAAGGCTTAATTAGGGTAAGTTAGGGTAATTAGGCAAGTCATTGTATAACGGTGGTTTGTTCTGTAGACAGTCTAATAAAAATATTGCTTAAGGGGGCTAATAATATTGACCTTAAAATGTTTAAAAAAAAATAAAAAACTGCTTTTATTCGAGCCGAAATAAAATAAAGAAGACTTTCTTCAGAAGAAAAAATATTATAGGAAATACTGTGAAAAATTCCTTGCTCTGTTAAACATCATTTGGGAAATATTTGAAAAAGAAAAAAAAATTCACAAGATGGCTAGTAATTTTGACTTGACGGCAACACCAAAAGCTAAAAACAGTTTTAAATTTATTTACTTAAAATGTATTTAAGTGAATAAATGTTATACTTTTGGAGCTTTTGGTGTTGTTGCTTTTTCTTAAATATACTTGTGCACTTTTTGTTTGCCTGAGCATGCATATACCGCATGTAGAGTTAAACACAGTTAAACAAATTGTGCAGCAGATCAATATGAACAAGCATCTCGAGTGTATTAAGAATGTAATGTTTTGTGTATTTTTTTACAGGACAAAAACAAAAATTGAAGCAAATCATGTCATAGCTTTTTAGAAAAGCTGTCACAAAGTCTATCATTTTAGGCCTCAGATATTAAAAACATGGTCTAAAATGTTGGTGGGTCTGAATTCTGTAAAAAAAAAAAGAAACGAAAAATACTGCATCAAATAGCAATATTAAAAATGGGTTTCAGGTGTTTTCCTTTGCGTGTAAATGCTTTCTTTTTGTTTTATTTGTCTATGATGTATGGCTTATTGTTGTATTGGTTTGTGCGTCTGACCAGCCAATTCGAATGTTATCACTGGATTGAATGGGCGTTATCAGTGGTTATCAGCTGATATGGGCTGGTATGGGCCTTCTGTGCCTACTGGTAGGCTCTGAAAGCTGTTATCATCCATTCACATGGTTAATGATCACATATGGCTGCGGCCGGAAGTTAACAAGAATTATTTATATTTATTAAATTAATATTATTTATTAGAATATTAATTGTATTTTATGAACGTCTGCCCCTACCCCAACCCTAAACCCAACCATCACGGTAATGTAAAAACAGATCTGGATCTGGAGTCTTCTTAATTAGTATAGCTGATTAACCATGTGGATGGATGATAACAGCTTTCTGAGCCTACTAGTAGGCGCAGAAGGCCCCTACTGCCCCATATCTATCAGCTGATAACCACTGATAATGCCCATTCAATCGAGTGATAACATTCGAAGCGGGTGGTCTGACACACTTAACTTGTGCATCCACAGCTCCTCGTCCGTGCACAGAGAGCGAGTACCGCTGCGACAACCTGCACTGCATTCCTGACCGCTGGGTTTGTGACCATGACAATGACTGCGAGGACAATTCAGACGAGAGAGACTGCGGTGAGTGAAAGAAAACTACACAAAGAAAAGGCCATGAAGCAAGAGTATAATGCACTCGGCACCATGTTCAGCTTCATAATGCTGTCTTTTTACTGGAGATTGATCCTCAGCGGGTGATATCTCAATGCATTTTTGTTTGGATACCTTGTGAATGACTTACAGGCAGTGTGCATAATTCATTCTCCATGGAGTATTGAGAGATTGATTTGGATGAATGTGTTTCAGAGCTGCGGACCTGTCACCAGGGCTACTTTCAGTGCGCCAGCGGACACTGCATCGCTGAGCGCTTTAAATGCGATGGCAACGCTGACTGTCTCGACTTCACTGATGAAAGTTCCTGTCGTGAGTGTGACATGCTTTTCAAATCTATTTCAAGTCTGAAATGCTGAGAACATAGATTTTGGTTATCATGCAGCGCCCTCTGGAGTCTAAAAGTGTGAAAAATAATATAAAAGTGATTTAAGTCATAAAGAAAATGGATAAAATTGACATAGAGTATTGCAGTATACATTACAAATATATTTACATACACGTATAGAGATCTGAAATATGAAAATATATGCAAATTATGCAATTTACTAATATATTGGAACATAAACACTGCAAAAATTTGTTTTGTTACTTGTTTTGTCTTGTCTAAATATCTAAAAAGTCTTAAATCAAGAAGCATTTTCTAAACACACAAAAAATATTGTCTTGTTTTCAGTAAGAATGTCAAAATTAATAAAATTAAACTCCTTAAAGCAAGCAAAAAAAGATTTGTCTTATTTCAAAGTAAAATATTTTGCTTAAACTTACTAATGCTTCTTGATTTAAGAGTTATTTAGAAATTCTGAATAAGAAAAGCATTTTTGCAGTGTATGTACTTATTTGTAATTCCAATGTTTGGTGTGTGCGTGCGTGCGTGCGTGCGTGCGTGTGCGTGCGTGCGTGTGCGTGTGTGTGTGTGTGCGCGTGCGTGTGTGTGTGAGAAAGCAGCCATTTTTACAACATTTGCATTTTTGACATTCATATATGTGAATTCCAAATATGAACTTTTATGTCATATGCAATTTGCATATGTTTTCATGTATCAGATTGATATGTCATGTCATATGGGTATGTCATTTTTTTATTCATGTCTCCTCATAACTTTCAGTCAAAATAACTTTCCCTCCGTGTTTTCAACATCATCTCTTCTCTGATAAACCTCACATCACTCATATGAGATCCACTAATAGCGAACCACAATCATCCAGTTAATTCAGGAGAAAAAATCAAGTCAATCCCTACATTTATCTAATTCAAAAAGCCATTCAGATATACATCCCATTGTCAGACATACAGATCATTCATCAGATCATCGTACATCAGATTCTTGATTGCAGTGTTGGTGTTTTATTTGTTAAGTCTGTTATGCAAATTTGTGATGCTTGTGTTTATTTTTCAGCCACACGCTACCCGAACAGCACCTACTGTCCACCCTTCCTGTTTGAGTGCAAGAACCATGTGTGTGTGCAGCAGCACTGGATATGTGATGGAGATAATGACTGTGGGGACAATTCAGACGAGGAGCTGCATCTCTGCTGTGAGAAACACACAGGCATCCATCCATCCATCTCATTCCATCCATTCATCCAACCACCAACCATACATCCATTCAGCCTTAAATCTACCCACCACACATCCATTTATTCATGTATTTATCCACCCATCCATCCATCCAACATTCCATCCATATTCGTTCATCCTTCTATACATTTGTCAAGTTTTCCTCCATTCAAACATTTATTCACCCATTCATTCATCTATCATCCATCTTTCATTCCATCCGTATGCTTCAATACATTTGTCACATTTACATCCACTCAAACATTTATCCACCCATGCATCCATTCACTCACCCATACTTCCATTTCTTCACCATCCACCTATCATCAATCATCTCTCATCCATCCATCCATCCATCCATCCATCAATTCATCCTTAAATCCACCAACCACACATCCATTTATTCCTATATTTATCCTCCCATGTGTCATTCCATCCACCCATCCATCCACCTATTCATTCACCTATCTGTTCCATTCCATCCACCCATCCATCTGTCAATCCAACCATCTGTCATTGCATCTGTATGTTTGTCTATTCATCTATACATTTGATCCCTCAACTCTTTTATTCCCTTCACTCAACATTTATTCACCCATTTATCCATCCATCCACCCATCTATTCTTTCATACATTCACCATTCATCTATCATCAGTCAATCATCTCATCTTTTCTTTCATCTTTTTATCGCTCATTCTATCCAACACACACCTAACCATTCATCTATCCGCCTATTCATCTGTACATCCATCCATCCATCCATCAATCATCTCCCATCCCATACATCCATCCATCCGTCCATCCATCATCTCCCATTCCATCCATCCATCCATCCATCCATCCATCATCTCCCATTCCATCCATCCATCCATCCATCCATCCATCCATCCATTCATCCTATAATCATCTCCCTTTCCATCCATCTATTCATCCATCCATCATCTTCCATTCCCTCCATCCATCCTTCCGTCCTTCCTTCCATCCTTCCTTCCTTCCATCTATCCATCCCTCCATACATCCTTCCATCCAATATTTCATCCAAAAGACTACTGTAAATTGTTTCAAGTCTAATCTGAATCATCATGATTATTATAAAACTTCCTTTCATTATGTCAGCTGTATACTCCAAATATATCCACTTTTGGCCATTTTAGATGTGGAACAGAAGTTGTAGCATCCATAAACGTGTCTTGTCTCCTCAGTGGACATCTCATGTGATCCTCCTTTCCGTTTCCGCTGTGATAACAACCGGTGCATTTACAGTCATGAGGTCTGCAACTCTATAGATGACTGCGGTGATGGAACAGATGAGAGGGCGGAGCATTGTGAGTGACAGCCAATCAAATGCTTCCAATTAGTTATGCTAACTATATGCAAGAAGTACCTGTTGATACCTTTTAAATTCCCTTAATTCTATTGATTTGCACACTTTGTGTAAATGTTTCCTCAGGCGTGACTCCCACACACGGGCCCTGCTCTGCAGACGAGTATAAATGTGGGAACGGTCAGTGTATTCCTCTACAGTATGCCTGTGATGACTACGATGATTGTGAAGACCAGAGCGATGAACTCGGCTGCTGTGAGTCTTGCTTTCACCATTTATGTTGTTGTTTTTTTTCAAGCATGAACAAAAGTGGATGGTTTATATGAACAAGCTTCAAAACCAATAAGCCTAAGGACTTAAGGATATTTATAAGCTAGTGTGGTACAAAATAATGACAAAATTTACATTTAGAAGATATAAACATTCAAAGCTTGCAGTTGTCTCTTCCAACTAATTGAACATCATTTTTTACCTCACCTCATACTTCAGTTTCTCATCAAATCTTCTGACCAATCAAATGCTTTCTAGCATCTGACATGCCCCGCCCCCTTCAAGATGCTTCACATTTGATGCACTTGACTTCAACCACTCTCATTGGCAGAGCTGTGATAAAACAAAATGCTGTTGGCCATTTTTTAAAGGGGAGGAGCTACTCTATGTCCCGCCCTCTCTACAGTTTTCAGTTGAGATTACATTAAATATAAAGTAAAAAATGCTTA
This sequence comes from Danio choprae, assembly GCA_903798125.1. Taxonomy (NCBI): domain Eukaryota; kingdom Metazoa; phylum Chordata; class Actinopteri; order Cypriniformes; family Danionidae; genus Danio; species Danio choprae. The sequence goes on from CAIGQW010006086.1 coordinate 1,605,465, forward strand.
TTTCAAAGCACTTTACGGGACCTTTAATGTGACAGATTGCTCTTTGCTCTTTACTACTAGTTACAGCACCAATTGAACATGATTAAATGAACATTCATTTTCTTTTCGGCTTAGTCCCTTTATTAATCTGGGGTCGCCACAATTTGAATGAACCGCCAACTTATCCAGCATATGTTTTATGCAGCGGATGCCCTTCCAGCTGCAACCCATCACTAGGAAACACCCATTCACACACATACACTACGGACAATTTAGCTTTTACCCAATTCACCTATACCGCATATCTTTGGATTGTGGGGGAAACTGGAGCACCCGGAGGAAACCCACATGATCACATGGAGAACATGCAAACTCCACACAGAATGCTGTGAGGCGATTGTGCTACCCACTGCGCCACTGTGATGCCCATTAAATGAACATCTCACATATTATTTAAATCACTCAATCAGTGAGTGCATTTACATGTGCGTTCTTAGCTCTCAAACATACCTTGTGTGTGTGTGTGTGTGTGTGTGTGTGTGTGTGTGTGTGTGTGTGTGTGTGTGTGTGTGTGTGTGTGTGTGTGTGTGCGTGTGCGTGTGTGTGAGTGAGTCTTTACACATTAAGCATGACTCAGACCTCAGAGAGGTTTATGATTAATCAGCATTGTGTTGGATTTTATTTTTATTGGACAAAGAATAGGCTTTGAATTTTAGTAATTCCCATTTATTTCTGATGGGTGCCCATTTTTGGGAAAAGGGACAAACCACTTAACATTTTTGAATTGAGTCCTCTTTGAGTTCAGATGGTAAACTTAGAAATTGTTGCCCAGTCTTGAACTGCTCAGATTAAAGAATGTTTTAAAAAAATCTTAACAAAATGATTTTGCCCAAAAATGTCCAAAGGAATACTTCAGCTGATATGAGTATGTCATGTACTGTAAACACATTACCTAGATTTCTTTGATCTGTTAAGTGTCAAAAACGGCTTGAACAATATCTGATCAGAACAGGTATTTCACTACAGAGATAAAGATTAATTTAATTGAATTGAAGGTAGTTTTTTACCCAATGCCCCAATTTTTGCATTGCCAGTGAGAAATCTGGCAAACTTTAGAATCTCATGTAAATGCGGTTTTCAGCGTACCCGGTAGTGTTGTCATGATACTGGAATTCGATACCAATCGATACTGAGATTTAACAAACGTCCATTTCCCGCTAACATTTGAGCGCTGTTGAGCATGTTCTTAAACAGCGCTGATTGAAGGTCATCAGTTCACCGAACTCACCGCTGTTTACTGAGTGTAACTACAGATAGAGGGACACTGGAGCTTTTTAAAGCCAAAATTCATCAGGGGATCGCTCGTATGTCAGCTTATGGACAAACCAGCTGATCGACGTGACTTTGAAATGCTCTAGTGTTAGCGGGATGTTAGCGGGAAATAGACATTGTTTATAAATTTCAGTATAGATTGGTACCAAATTCCAGTATCGTGACAACCCCTAATACCCGGATTACTGATTTGCATGTAAACACATAAAAAAGTTTCTGAAATGATCCAATTTTTAATCGTTTTCTGCTTATTTTGTGCATGTAAACACTCATTGTTTACTAACTTCAGACAAGAGCATTTCTCTAAATAGTTGCACTATATCAACCTGTTGTAGTGTAGTGTGTTTATTATTTAATATACATGTTTAAACACCTGCCTTGAAATCAAGTTATGAAAGCCATGTGTAAATTATTTGGGTTAGATGTTAATGTAAAATCTGCTATATGCAAAACTGTTGAGTAGTACATCTAAATTTTAATAGCGGCATTATTATAGTAATGTATTACTGTTATTAGTTTATTACTGTTATTAGTACATTCATTCATTCATTTTCATTTCGGCTTAGTCCCTTTATTAATCTGGGGTCGCCACAGCGGAATGAACCGCCAACTTATCCAGCATATGTTTTACGCAGCGGATGCCCTTCCAGCTGCAACCCATTTCTGGGAAACATCCATACATACCCATTCACACTCATACACTACGGACAATTTAGCTTACCCAATTCACCTATACCGCATGTCTTTGGACTTGTGGGGGAAACCGGAGCACCCGGAGGAAACCCACACCAACACAGGGAGAACATGCAAACTCCACACAGAAACGCCAACTGGCGAGGCTCGAACCAGCGACCAGCGACCTTCTTGCTGTGAGGCGAACGTGCTACCCACTGCGCCACTGTGAGGCCGTTATTAGTACAAATTATTGTTATTAGTATTACATTATACTAATGCATTAGTTGAGAAAGATGTTTTGTATCATTGGAAAAGTATTGTAGATCCAGTACTATATCTTTTTTTTTGTCTTGATAAATCTTCTTTGTCTGACACTGTTAGACTTTGGCCATGGACGCTCATGCAGTGAAAACCTATGTGAGCATAACTGCACGGATTTATCAACCGGAGGCTTCATTTGCTCCTGTAGACCTGGATATAAACCTAACCCGGAGGACAAGAATACCTGCAAAGGTTTGTGACGTCATGGGAATAGTTTCTTTAATACAAGACCTCAATGTTTACTGTAAAACAGGCTTAAAGTAAGCCAGACAGGACGACAGTAATACCTGCAGGGGGTTTAAAGGCTGATCTCACTGATTCAAACTCAGCTCACTATTGATTTTTTTATTTATTCTGTCCTTTGCGAGAGATCTTTTGCATCTGAGACACAGAGACTGCCACAATGTTCAAAAGCTGACTAGGTTTATGTACATGTGATGTGCTTTTGTTTAGGTTTATTTTTTATTTCAGTTTAAGTTAGACTTACTAAAGACTTCATTTATTCAATAATTAATTTTCCTTCAGCTTACACAGTGTCGCCACAGCGGAATGAACCGCCAACTTATCCAGCATATGCTCTACACAGCAGATGGCCTTCCAGCTGCAACCCAGTACTGGGAAACACCCATACACACTCATTCCCACACACACACTCATACACTATGGCCAATTTAGTTCATCCAATTCACCAATTCGTCTTTGGATGTGGGGCACCTGGATGAAACCCATGCCAACACGGGGAGAACATGCAAACTCCACACAAAAATGCCAACTGGCCCAGCCGGGACACATAATTCAGTTAACGTCATTGTGTCACTGCGCTATACACATTTCTTCTGGAGTTTCATGTAATTTCGGGCATTACATTTTTTATTTGTCGACTTTAACTGCAGTTTGGCACTGTCATTCAGGAACATTTCATGCATGCCCGCCGGTGACAAACAAGATATTAGATGCGAGTATGAACTGCTGGAAGATTGTTGTTTCAATGGAATTTGATATTTGATAAAACAAAAAACCTCTGCATTTTGCAATGCAGGTGTCTGTGGCCCTTCTCTGACTCGGTAGGTGCAGAGAATAGTGTCAAACAGCCACGTGTGTGTATGGACTATCCTGTCGCAAAATGCTGCGAAAATCCAACACGACGGTAATAGTTTGATTGCGGTGTTTACATGTCTGTACTGAACACAATAATGCCACTAAAATAGACATACTCCACATGTCTTAATTCCATTTTTGTTTAGTTTGATTATGATTTTAGTCGGACTAAATGAATCAAAAATTGCTGTTTACATGGTAGACTCTTAACTGGACTATTGTCTTAATCGTATTAAAATCAGATTATTGGTGTCCATGTAAACGTACTTTGTTACATCCCTAAACCAGAATATCATAAATGTCATAGATTTTGAAATAAGAAAAACAGTGGGTAACAAACCCTTTAAAAAGTCAAAACATTTCAATTTCCTTATGTTGATATAACATGACACTCATTTCACCAGCTAAAGAGTTGCACAAACAGCCTACTTGATCATTTTTTTGAGTTTTAAAAAACTGGCTTTGCAGACATATTTTATTTTCATTAGTTTGTTCTTTTGTTGTGTGTAATGTGAGGGGTTTTCTCTCTGTGTGCAGATGTGGATGAGTGTGAGATTTACGGCTCGTGTCCTCAGCTGTGCAGGAACACTAAGGGCAGCTACGAGTGTTTCTGCGCTGAAGGGTTTCGATCAGTCGGAGAGCAGCCAGGAGTCGAATGCGCCGCTGAGGGTGAGGCCTCTGCTGTTTTTATCCTCTTTTTACCTTTCTTTTCTGTAAATTGTTCATTGCATATCTGCCTCTTTTGTGTCTACCATCTTTAGTATCCTAATTGATGAAACTTAATTTTTTTACCTATTGGCATATAAATGTTCTTGGGTATTTTACATTTTGCATCTCAACTAAATACATCTTAATTTGAGAATTTATAAATGTTGATGGGGCGTCACAGTGGCGCAGTGGGTAGCACGATCGCCCCACAGCGAGAAGGTCGCTGGTTCGAGCCTCGGCTGGGTCAGTTGCCATTTCTGTGTGGAGTTTGCATGTTCTCCCCGTGTTCGCGTGGGTTTCCTCCGGGTGATCCGGTTTCCCCCACAAGTCCAAAGACATGGTGAATTGGGTAAGCTAAATTGTCCGTAGTGAATGGGTGTGCATGGATGTTTCCCAGTGATGGGTTGCAGCTGGAAGGGCATCCGCTGCGTAAAACATATGCTGGATAAGTTGGCGGTTCATTCTGCTGTGGCGACCCCAGATTAATAAAGGGACTAAGTTGAAAAGAAGATGAATGAATGAATAAATAAATGTTTATACCTGGTAAATTATAATTTAAAAAAATAAAAAATAAAAAATTTGTTTATTTTGTTACTTAAATTGACAGAAATAAAAATGATATATTTCAAAATCCTGAAATTTTAACTAGTTACTAAGGAATATATCTTATTTAAAATTTCTCATAATTCCATTAAAAAATTATAACAAATATATGAGAGGTTATAAAATATACAAATGGCAAAATGCACAAAAAGGAAAGAAATTTAATAAATAAATAAATCCCACCCAAAGTGACAGAAGATTTTATATAATACATATAATAATTGTATATATATATATATATATATATATATATATGCTATGTTCAAAAAATCTGAAATAAAAATTAATAAAATATATTATGTATGTGTAAAATAAAAATATAAATAATAAAAATATATCATGTATGTGTATATATATTTATTCCTTCATTCATTCATTTTCATTTCGGCTTAGTCCCTTTATTAATCTGGGGTCGCCACAGCGGAAGGAACCGCCAACTTATCCAGCATATGTTTTACGCAGCGGATGCCCTTCTAGCTGCAACCCATCTCTGGGAAACATCCATACACACCCATTCACACTCATACACTACGGACAATTTAGCTTACCCAATTCACCTGTACCGCATGTCTTTGGACTTGTGGGGGAAACCGGAGCACCCGGAGGAAACCCACGCCAACACAGGGAGAACATGCAAACTCCACACAGAAACGCCAACTGACCCAGCCGAGGCTCGAACCAGCGACCTTCTTGCTGTGAGGCGAACGTGCTACCCACTGCGCCACTGTGAGGCCCTATATATATTTATTTATATATATTTTTGGTCTATGAAAATAAATAAATGAGCCAAATAATTGCCAAATAATTTAAATAAAACAAGTTTAAAAAACAAATAATAAAAACAAGGAAATGTTAAATTTTTTATTTTCTTAATTAAAACTAATAACTAACATGTAGACTTACAAAATGAATAAAATGGGCAAAAATACTAAGTTAAAATGATGCACTGGAACAAGATGAGAGAAATGTAACACATTCACACCAAGAACAATAACTAAATTAGCATTCACACCAATGGATGGTAACGTTCTCTTCATTGTAAACTTTCATTGCAATTTTGCCATCTGTCTCTTTAAATAAACAAGCTCATTAGCTCAGGACTGATTCTGATTGGCTGTCAGTGTTGTTACCATTCAATGGCTGGAAGACAATAGTGTTTGTTCCACTGATAATCTTTCTCACTCTTGTGTTGATTGTTTTAACTCGCTGTCTGTTTCTCAGGTAATCCTCCAGTGTTGTTGTTGCCTGATAATGTGCGTATCCGCCGCTTTAACCTGTCGTCAGCGCAGTATTCAGATTATGTGGATAACGCTGAGCACATTCAGGCGTTGGACTACCTGTGGGACCCAGAAGGCCTCGGTCTCAGTAAGACACACAAAATCATGCGAAATCTCACCCAAAGTGACAGTGTTTAATGTTTTAATGCAGATTACATACCATCAGTGAAGTTGAATAACTAGTATTATTTTGGCATTATTATACTACTAACTACTATACTACTATCTTATTTTGTCAATGAGTTTAAGGTACTTCAGGTATATAGTATAAATGTGTATGTACAGTTGAAGTTAAAATTATGAGCCCTCCTGTGAATTATTTTTCTTTTTCAAATATTTCCCAAATGATGTTTAACAGAGCAGGGAATTTTTCACAGTATTATACTATAATATTTTTTCTTCTGGAGAAAGTCTTATTTGTTTTATTTTGGCTAGAATAAAAGCAGTTTTTAATATTTTTTAAACCATTTTAAGGTCAATATTATTAGCCTCTTTAAGCAAGAATTTTTTTGATCGTCTATGGAATAAACCATGGTTATACCGGGATTTGCCTAAATGCCCTATCTTGCCTAATTAACCAAGTTAAGCTTTTAAATGTCACTTTGAGCTGAATACTAGTAAGTATCTTGAAGAACATTTAGTAATATATTATATACTGTCATCGTGGCAAAGATAAAATAAATCAGTTATTAGAAATGAGTTATGAACTATTATGTTTAGAAATGTGTTGAAAAAAATCTTCTCTCCGTTAAACAGACATTGGGGAAAAATATATACAAGGGGGCTAATAATTCAGGAGGGCTAACAATTCTGAATTCAACAGTATGTGTATATATATTAGCAGTAAAATGACTAAATCTTTAACCTAAAAAACCCTAAATGCTAAAATAAAAAACATACATGATATATCTTTATTATTTATATTTTCATTTTTTTATTTATTTATTTATTTATTTATTTATTTATTTATTTATTTATTTATTTATGTTAGTTTTTTAGATTCACAAGTTTTAGTAGTTTTAGTTAACTGCACTTTAGTGTAAACTACTGTAACAAATTACTTTGTTTTTATATTTTTAGTACTTTTTAAATTGTTATTTCAGTTTCTTTAATCTTGACGTTTTCCTAAAGTATTAATATTTTATTTCAGCGTAACTTAAATTAAAAAAATATATTGAACAGTTTAAAATTTACACTTAATGTACATTTTTTTAAAAACATTTATATTTCTCTTTATATTCAAATACTCTTTTTCTTTTACCATTTTTGTTTGCTTTGGTTGAAGACTTCACTTTTTATTGAAAAATTAGGCATAACATGATCACTGTTTCACCATACAATAATATATTTAATAGTTGCACTGTAGTTTTAGTTAACATTAACCCTTAATGTAAATATAAAAAATACAAATTATTTGTACTTATTTTGTTTTGTTTGGTTGAAAACCATATATAAATTTATAAAAATTCAATAAAAATAAAACATTTTTAAACAATCAAACCATAAAACATGATCAATGTTTTACTGTATTTTGTGAAAATGCAAACCGAAGCATAATTCTACATTGCTTGTTGATGATTTTCAGGTATCGTGTACTGGACAGTGTTGGGCCGTGGCTCTGATTTTGGCTCCATTAAGAGGGCCTACATGACCACCTTTGATGACCATGGCAATAATCCAGTGAAGGAGGTGGACCTGAACCTCAGATACGTCTCCAGTCCGGACGGCATCGCTGTCGACTGGATCGGACGGTATGTAAATTGACCACACAAAGACAACCAAGTGTCAATTTTTGTATGCATGCATTATCTGAAAGTTGAATAAATAAGCTTTCCATTGATGTATGGCTTGTTAGAATTGGACAAAATTTGACTGTTTGGAAATCAAAAATTTTAGGGTTAAAATTAGATTAGATTAGATTCAACTTTATTGTCATTACACATGTATAAGTACAAGGCAACAAAATGCAGTGTCAAAAAAATATATAATAAATGCCTATTATTAATCAAACATTTTGTTTTGATATATTTACGGTAGGAAATTAACAAAATACCTTCATGGAAGATGACCTTTACTTAATATTCGAATGATAATTGTAATGGTGGCACGGTGGCTCAGTGGTTAGCACTGTCGCATCACAGTAAGAAGGTCGCTGGTTCGAGTCCCGGCTGGGCCACTTGGCATTTTTGTGTGGAGTTTGCATGTTCTCCCCATGTTGGCGTGGGTTTCCTCCGGGTGCTCCGGTTTCCCCCACAAGTCCAAAGACATGCGGTACAGGTGAATTGGGTAGACTAAATTGTCCGTAGTGTATGTGTGTGAATGAGTGTGTATGGATGTTTCCCAGAGATGGGTTGCGGCTGGAAGGGCATCCGCTGCATAAAACATGTGCTGGATAAGTTGGCGGTTCATTCCGCTGTGGCGACCCCAGATTAATAAAGGGACTAAGCCGAAATGAAAATGAATGAAATGAATAAATGAAATTGGCCGCAGTGTATGAGTGTGTGTGTGTGTGTGTGTGTG
>CAIGQW010006086.1:1623474-1646313 GCA_903798125.1 Danio choprae
ATAGAAAGAAGGAGAGATAGATCTAATGCTCTGTGGTTTGTCTGTAACGCTCAGTGTTTTCCTCCTCAGGTGTCCGTACGGTTACTCTGGTAGTTACTGTGAAATGGGCAAGTCTAGAGGAGCTCCCGCTGGCACAGGTAATCACACTCGTACAAGTTCATTCATTATATAATGCTCTCATTCTAAATGTTGAGTGAACACCATTACACACGTACAGTATTTTAACAGCTGTTATTTATCCAGTCTGATTCCTCTAAACAGCTGGCTCTTCAGTGCGCTAACATGTCTTTAATGTTATTTGAGTTTAGCAGTGACGGTACTGTTAGCAGTGGTGATTATTCTGGTGACTGGAGCTCTGGTTGTGGGAGTTTTCCTCAACTACAGGAGAACTGGATCTCTCATCCCGTCAATGCCTAAACTACCCAGGTAAATCACAAACGCTGATGTTTGGTTGATATCACTGAGCAACAGTTATTTATTAATTTGCAACAAGTATACTAATCAGAGTTGTAAAGCATTACTTTGCTACAGCAATCCACATGGAATTATAATTTTTTAATGTTTTCAGATGTTTTTAGAGGCTAAATTCAAATCAGATACCAACAAACTTCTCATACTACTGTAGAATTGTATGTCTACTTTACAAATATTGTTAAAAGTATCAAAAAATACAGTTCATATTGCTCAAAACATAGGGGGCGCCCTTGTATGGTCACCAATGGAAACTGAATGTCAACTGGTGGTCATCTCTGGTACTGCAGCCAAACAAATTCTTACTGAATGCATCATTCATTTGAGATATCAAGTTTAAATTTGTAATATAATTTGTTTAGATATTTGATTCGATTTTCTGTCAATTTAAGGCTAAAACAGGTTTTGTAGAATATATATTTTACATAGTATATTGATTTTTTCTTTACTTCAGCTACAATCTGACATGTGTCTTCTTTAAAATAAGACCAAGCTGAAGTCTATGCACCAAGATTGGCAATCATTCAAGTCTATAATCTAAAGGGGGATGAGCTTTTATTCCAGTCAAACTAAAAGAAATAAGACTTTTGGTTTTCAGAAGAAATAAATATTATAGGAAACGCTGTAAAGAAATTATTAGCACAGCAAATTATGCTGTTGTATAATAATTCTATAGTCAGTGGCGTAAAAATGACAATAATATCACTTTATTGTGATAATTTCTTTGACAATATATTGCACAACCAAAATTATTTATAGCAACAGGCCTATACAGAAACACTGTTATTATACTCATTAGAAGGCATATTTACATAATAACCCCATTAAAATCCAATTTAATAATCGCACTAAAACATATCACAATTTCAGACATTGAGTACAGTTACATGGACACCAATAGTCTGATTTTAATACGATTAAGACAATACTCTGATTAAGAGTCTGTAGATTCAGATTTTTAATTACCTTAATCCGACATAATCATAATCGAACTAAACAGAAGTTGGATTAAGACATGTGGAGTATGTCTATTTTAGTGGCATTATTGAAGTGCAGTACAGACATGTAAACACTGCAATCAAACTATTACTGTCATGTAGGACTTTTCGCTGCATTTGGCAAGAAGATAGTCCATACACACACGGCTGTTTGACACTATTCTCTGCACCTACCGAGTCAGTAAAGGACCACAGATACCTGCATCACGAAATGCGGAGGGTTTTTTTTTCCATTTAGCGTGCGGTATCAAATTCCTTTAAAACAACACTCTTCCAGCAATCCTTACATCATACTCGCATTCAATACCTCAGTTTGTCCCGGAGGCATGAATGAAATGTTCCTGAATGAAAGTGAATATGCCAAACTGCAGTTAAAGTCGAAAAATACAAAATTAAACACACGAAATTACATGAAACTCCTCAGGAAATGTGGATATCATGGTGACGCAATGACGTGAATCAAACTATGTGCTGTAACATGTAAAACGGGATGATGAAAGGAACATTCAAAAAGCAACTCATGTAAACACCATAATCATATTATTATATTATTCAGATTAAGGCCAATAATTTGATTACTGATGTCCATGTAAACGTCGTCATTGTTAGCATTAATATTAAATTTGTTGATCAGTTGTTGAGTAAAACCATTTTTTGCTGATTTTGCCTTGCATTATCCACTTAGCATAAGGCCAAGTGGAGAGTTTTTGAGAGCTTGAGATGTGATGAGCGCGTGTTTTTTGCAGTCTGAGCAGTCTGGTGAAGTCTGGAGACACTGGGAATGGAGTGTCCTTTCATTCGGGTGATAATGTGACCATGGATCTAGAGCCGCAGACTCTCGGGGTGTCCTTTATCGACAGGGCCATGCAGCTGGTAAATCTCCATCATTTAACGTTTACTGCAGTCTCCTCAACTGTTTAGTGCACATTTGTACTGGCTTCTCTATGAGGTGTACTGAAACAACACAATTCTTGAGATTTTTTTTTTAGGACAACTTAATTTAAATTTAAGTGGATTGAACATAAAACAATTAAGTTAACTTAAGGTCGCTGGTTCGAGTCCCGGCGGGGTCAGTTGGCATTTCTGTGTGGAGTTTGCATGTTCTCCCCTTGTTGGCGTGGGTTTCCTCCGGGTGCTCCGGTTTCCCCCACAGTCCAAAGACATGCGGTACAGGTGAATTGAATAAACTAAATTGGCCGTAGTGTATGTGTGAATGAATGTGTATGGATGTTTCCCAGTACTGGGTTGCAGCTGGAAGGGCATCCGCTGTGTAAACATATGCTGGATAAGTTGGCGGTTTATTCCCATATGCACTCTTTGTATTTATGTATTTGTTTGTTTTGCTTTTTCTTATATCACTCAATATTTTTTCTACATTTTGTTTTCTTAAAATAAAAAATAAAACAACTAAAAATAATTAAGCAACAACTGCAACAACTAATCGAAAAGATGTAATTATTGATAATAAAATGTAGTTGTCAATTAATGCTGTTATCGATTAGTTGGACACTGAACTATGTGTTTATATTATATATTAGTATCGTTCTCTCTTTCCCTCTCGCTGACACAATCGGCCTCACTTATCCATCGCACTCTCTCTGCTTCCACTTTACTTTTGTCCAGTTTTCTTCACTTTTGTCCAATAATCGTCCTCCAAAGCACGGGGGAAGTTTTACTGATCAAAAACAAACTTTGTTTTTCATTTAAGGTTTAAAATGTCAAAATTAAAGATCATTAAACTTGATGTGTTTTTTGTGTTATTTCAAAGTATACAACATTTTATTCCACAAAGAAATGTTAAACTGTATTCATTTTCTCACTGGGGTGGCACGGTGGCTCAGTGGTTAGCACTTACAGTCTAAAGAACTAAATTGGCTGTAGTGTATGAGTGTGTGTGTGTGTGTGTGTGTGTGTGTGTGTGTGTGTGTGTGTGTGTGTGTGTGTGTGTGTGTGTGTGTGTGTGTGTGTGTGTGTGTGTGTGTGTGTGTGTGTGTGTGTGTGTGTGTGTGTGTGAATGAGTGTGCATGGATGTTTCCCAGTACTGGGTTGTAGCTGGAAGGGCATCTGCTGTATAAAACATATGCTGGATAAGTTGGCGGTTCATTCCGCTGTGGGGATCCCAGATGAATAAAGGGACTAAGCCAAAGGAAAATGAATGTATGAATGAATTTTCACACTGTTCACAGTATCTTTTGAATTGGTGTTGTGATCAAATAAAATTCCTAAAATCCCCCTCTAAAATGCATGAATGAATAAATAAATAAATTATTTTTCCTTCATTCATCAGGGGTCGCCACAGCGGAATGAACCGCCAATTTATCCAGCATATGTTTTACACAGCGGATGCCCTTCCAGCTGCAACCCAGTACTGGGAAACATCCATACGCACTCATTCACACACACTCATACACTACAGGCAATTTAGTTTATTTAGTTTACCTACACCACACGTCTTTGGACTGTGGGGGAAACCGGAGCGCCCGGAGGAAACTCACGCCAACTCGGGGAGAACATGCAAACTCCACAGAGAAATGCCAACTGACCCAGCCGGGACTCGAACCAGCGACCTTCTTGCTATGAGGTGACAGTGCTAACCACTGAGCCACTGTGTCGCCCCTTAATTATTTATTTATTTGGTTATTCATTCATTCATTTTAGAAATATATGCAAATTAGCACATATTAAATTAAACATATACTGTCAACTAGACATGTTTATCTGCTGTTTTAATTACCCGATTATTGACCGCTGTAATTCACCCAACGGATATGTTTACATTTTTAATATTTACATTTTCTGTTATTTATTATTAGGATGAGAATTTTGCAGACCCTGGACGGCAGCCAATCACGTTTGAGAATCCTCTGTACTCGACGGCAGCTGCTCCGTCCAGTGATCCTGCAGTAATACATGCTACACAGGTACTGTCACAGCTTTCAGAACTCTCTACAAACAACTGACACGTTAGAAACTAACACTTTAGTTTGTGTTTCTGTGCTTCACCAAAGGTCACTGTGAACGTCAGTGCAGACCAGGTGGAGAATAACTTCTCAAACCCCACATATCAACAAGCAGTGGAGGTGAAGAGCGAACAAGTAGAGGAGAAAAACACACAGGTGCAAACATAATGACAATATTCCTTAGTTTAGACCAGGGGTGTCCAAACTCGGTCCTGGAGGGCCGATGTTCTGCTGAGTTTAGCTCCAATTTACTTCAACACACCTGTCAGGAACTTTGTAGTATATCAAGTAAGAGCTTGATTAGCTGGTTCAGGTGTGTTTGTTTAGGGTTGGAGCTAAACTCTCCAGGACACCGGCCCTCCAGGACAGAGTTTGGACACCCCTGCTTTAGACATTTTTTCCTGTTGTTTTTACATTGTTATTTATTTATTTGTTTTTGTTTATTTAATTGTATTTATCTAATTTTATTTAAAGATATATTCATTATTTTATATTTTATTTATTGTATATTTTCTTTTAATTGTAATTTAATAAAAAAATATATTTTATTATTAAAATTATTTTATTTTATTATTTGTTTTATTATTTATTCTGTTTTATTTTATTTATAAATAATATTGTTAATTTATATGATTTAATTTACATTTAAATTATTCGTATATTTTGTTTATTATTTATTTAATTTTGATTGTAATTCCATTTAAAATATTTATTTAATTGTATTATTTAGATTATATTGTTTTATTATTTGTTGTTTTATTATTTATTATTTTTATCAATAATGGTTTAATTTATATTATTTATTTTACATTTAAATTATAATTATATATTGTGTTTATTATTTATTTTCTTTTGAATGTAATTTCATTTTTAAAAATTACTTTATTATTTGTATTATTTATTATTTATTCTTCTTTTATTATTTTTATAAATATTTTTAATTTACATGATTTATTTTACATTTAAATTATTCTTAAATTTTGTGTTTATTTATTTAATTTTGATTGTAATTCCATTTAAAATATTTATTTAATTTTATTATTTAGATTATATTGTTATTATTTGTTGTTTTATTATTTTTATCAATAATGTTTTAATTTATATTATATATTTTACATTTAAATTATAATTATATATTGTGTATATTATTATTTTTTATTGTAATTTCATTTTTAAAAATTGCTTTATTATTTGTATTATTTATTATTTATTCTTCTTTTATTATTTTTATAAATATTTTTAATTTACATAATTTATTTTACATTTAAATTATTCTTAAATTTTGTGTTTATTTATTTAATTTTGATTGTAATTCCATTTAAAATATTTATTTAATTTTATTATTTAGATTATATTGTTTTATTATTTGTTGTTTTATTATTTATTCTTATTCTATTACTTTTCTAAATAATATTTTAATTTATATTATTTATTTTACATTTAAATTATAATTATATATTGTGTTTATTTTTTATTTTTTTTGATTGCAGTATCATTACATTTTTCTCTAGTTAAACCTTACTTGAATTATTTTTCTCTATTTTATTTTAATCAGGAGTCCAAATGGAGTTTCTTTAAAAGAAAACTGAAGCCAAGCACAACATTTGAAAACCCTACTTATTCAGAGGTAAGCAGCAGGAAAAGATTACTTCAAATACATACATGTATACATATATCCAAATATATATTCAAGAAAGTTATTTTACACAGAAGGCACAGAAAACTCTGATCTAAATCGGCTAAATAATATGCAAAAAATGAGCGAATCATTCAAGAACGACCCATCGCTACAAGACACTTCTCGTTTGATGCACTTGAGCTCAAGCACTTTCACTGGCAGACCTGTGATAAAAAACAAAATGCCAATGGCTATTTTTTAAAGGGGCGGAGCTACTGTATGTCCCGCCCTCTCTTCATGTTTCAGTTGAGATTACGCGAAGACTATAGAATAGACATACTTGTATAGTTTTGAATGGGGTTTTGAAGTGTAACGGTCAATGAACGGCGAATGAAGCCCCGCCTTCTTGTACAGTAGCCAATCAGCGAACAATATAGACTGAGGATTCTCCGGGGGAGGGGCTCGGACTAGACGTGCTTTCCTGCAGATTTTGTGTGAATCGAACATTTAGAAATGAAACTAAAGAGACAGTTGTTGTTTAATTTTAATGGTGATTCCTAATATGAAATTGAATCGTGAGCTTGGCAAGCAATTTTGGAGAATTTGATGTTTCCCCATTCAAACAGAATGCCAGAGCATACTGCCCGAGATTTCAAAGATGGCCGTCGAGTGAAATGACTTGCCTTATTCCTCGTTTCCACTGAGTGGTACAGTATGGTATAGTATAGTTTGGTACGGTTCACCTGTATCAGGCTTTTGTCTCCACTGCCAAATGGTACCCTTTTGGTAGGCATGGTGTACGACAGAAAGTTGCAGTCGACGTCATTCTCGCTTGAAGTTCACATATCATATGAGAAGCACTTCTTACTAAACAAATGCTTTATATACATAAACACTTATGTATAAATGTTAATTACTAACCTTTCCATGAACAGGATTTGATTATAGCTGCAGATATAGATGATAATGCGAAATAGCCTACTGTAACGTCTGCAATTATATAAAATAAAAATAAAAAATAAAGCATTTATAAACACATACAGGGACTTACAGTCTGAAATGATACCAATTACATAAAAGAAATACCCAAAGCATACATTTAGTTTTTTTTTGGGTTCATAAACGATACAAAACATATACAGTCAGTACAAACCTCTCATTTTTATTCTTCACAAGCACATGTAACGGTAACATCTTGTTAAAAAGTAATTCGGTCATTCCCAGTTCATAATAGCCCAAAAGGCGATGGTAATAATTAAACATGGCAGTTTGTTCATGCTTTAGGTTGCTGATAGAATCATTTGCTCTTTTGTTTTTTCGCGCCTCACTCTCGCCTTTGTCTGTTTCTGAAAGGATGTCAGAAGCACTTCAGTATTCACAAGCACGTTATTATCATCAGCTCAAGTTCATTTTTTTAAATATAGACGCTCGACGCTGCGCACACAAATCTCTAGAGAAAGTGAAACTGCTTTTAGATGGCCTCGTAAACAACAGGACACACGGCAGATTCTGCTCTGCTTCTTGGCTCGCTATTAAATGTATATATTATTACGGTGTAATGTCTCGGCTGTGTATTTAAAAATGTAGCTTCCTGTGTTTTCATTCTCCTGGCTTGTGCATGCGCTAGTGACATTTCTCTGTAAACCAATAGCGTTTAGCTATGCGTCTCGCTCTGCCTTTTTGTACACTTCTGTTGTGCTAGATACCCTTTGGAAAGGGTACCCAAAAAGTGGTACAGTACAGTTTGCTTTTTGGTATCTTTTGACAGTGGAAACTAGGGGTGTCAAAATTAATTGTTTCTCCGGTGCACCGCGACCAAACGCAGTCAATTCGGTACCGTTTCAGTAATAATCATAACCGGTTATTGTGTACTGATGTCATTTATCTCATATGCGCTATGTCGCGGTAGCTTACTATGGCGAGGGAGGCGAGTGCGAGTAATTAAAACACTCCAACTACTTAAAAACGCAGAAACTCTGCACAATTCACTGCATGTGTGTTTGCTGGACAGTCTTTCACTGACACTTACAGCAGAAGCCCCTGTTTCACTGTTATGGAGAAACTGAAAGTAAACTCCATTTCTCTCTCTCTCTCACTGTGGACCTTTGACCTGCTGTCGTAAGGTAAAGTTTTCTCTCCTCTCAGCTGTTGCAGCAATATTTGTGGATACAGACACGAGCTTGTCTGCGTAGCGAGTTTTCTCCTCCACGTCTATCATGGATCAGCTGTGATCGCCGCTGTCGTTTATCAGTGTCACTCATCAGTGAACAGCGCCAAAGCGTTAGAGCCAATCGCAGCCCTTTCTGTTGAAGGCGTGACCAATCATAGGGGACTTACGTCAAACATCGAATTAAAAAATGAAGATTTGAAAGCGCTTGACGGGAGCTTTAATGCTGTTGTTGTTTGTTATGTCAGATGCAGGATGAGCAGACTCCTGGAGCAGCAGACAGCAGCTCTACAGCACAGCCGTCTCCGTTTGTTCCCCCCAAACCTCCCAAACGAGAGAAACTGAGCACATTTACACCCACAGAGGACACTTTCAGAGACACAGCCAACCTGGTGAAAGAGGACAGTGACATATGACACACACACACCCACACACACACACTCACGGGAAATACAAAGACACACTCCCTTTGCACAGAATCTATTTTTATATGCAGCCTGCATACGACAGAAATCAAATGAAGATTATTTTTGAAACAGAAAGAAATACAAAAACTATAGATGAGAATAGATGAAATATTTGTATAGCCGACAGAGACGAGACTTTGCCTTCCGATACTTTGTATGCCAATTCATGTTGTATGATTGTTTTTTATTATTATTGTGACGTCGTATTTGTATATCTTTGCACTGATGCTGCTGAAGGAGAATGTTATTGAATATTTTGTACATTTGTAAATTGAGAAGATTTTTTTGTTTGTTTGTTTGTTTGTTTTGGTTTGATAAGTATCAGACATTATTTTGAAATAGATTATTACTTATTCCTGGAGATTCACACACACAGACACACGTATATGCCAACATTACTGAGTAAAAGTGCTTTGAGAGCCGACTGAGACTTTTGCCGATTGATCTGATTATTTTTTTATCATTTTTTTTCCAAAATGAGAAAACACAAAGCATATACACTACCTGACAAAAGTCTAGTCATCTATCCAAGTTTTAGGAACAACAAATAATAACTTGACTTCTAGTTGATCATTTTGGTATCAGAAGTGGCTTATATGAAAGGCAAAGGCCTCTAGATTACGCTTATTTCACCTAAATAACATATGATCATGCCTTGATTTTAAATTATTTAATTAGGACAGTAAGGTCTGACAAACTTGCTTGGACAAACGTCTCGTCGCTTAACAGAAATAATGTACAGTATAGAATATAAAGTCATGGTGCAGTGGAAAAAGAATGAATATTGTGTATGACTCCCATGAGCTTGGAGGACTGCATCCATACATCTCTGCAATGACTCAAATAACTTATTAATAAAGTCATCTGGAATGACACAGAAAGCGTTCTTGCAGGACTCCCAGAGTTCATCAAGATTCTTTGGATTCATCTTCAATGCCTCCTCCTTCATCTTACCCCAGACATGCTCAATAATGTTCATGTCTGGTGACTGGGTTGGCCAATCCTGGAGTACCTTGACCTTCTTTGCTTGCAGGAAATTTGATGTGGAGGCTGAAGTATGAGCGCTATCCTGTGGAAGAATTTGCCCTCTCCTGTGGTATGTAATGTAATGGGCAGCACAATGTCTTGATACCTCAGGCTGTTGATGTTGCCATCCACTCTGCAGATCTCTCACACGCCCCCATACTGAATGTAACCCCAAACCATGATTTTTCCTTCACCAAACTTGACTGATTTCTGTAAGAATCTTGGGTCCATGTGGGTTCAATAGGTCTTCTGCAGTATTTGTGATGATTGGGATGCAGTTCAACAGACGATTCATCAGAAAAATCCACCTTCTGCCACTTTTCCAAATGATCAACTAGAAGTCAAGTTATTATTTGTTGTTCTTACAACTGGGATCGACGACAAGACTTTTATCAGGTAGTGTACATTTCTTACTGTATACACGTATACCTCATCTGTCAAGATTGAAGGAAAAGAGCAAAACACTACAATATGATGGAAATACCAATCATGTGATGATCAACTGAGTGCTATTAAAGCAATGGTTTATACAAAGAAACATTAATGAATAAAAATTGTCAATATTTACTCACCAACTCCAGAAAAGCATAAAATGATGTAGTCTACAGCAATGGAGAATATAGGCTGCTATAGTGGTTAGCACTGTTGCCTCACAGCATGAAGGTCGCTGGTTCGAGCCCCGGCTGGATCAGTTGGCATTTCTGTGTGGAGTTTGCATGTTCTCTCCGTGTTGGCGTGGGTTTCCTCCGGGTGCTTTGGTTTCCCCCACAAGTCCAAACACATGCACTATAGGTGAATTGAATAAGCTAAATTGGCTGTAGTGTATGAGTGTGTATAGGTGTTTTCCAGTACTGGGTTGCAGCTGGAAGGGCATCCGCTGTGTAAAACATATCGAGGCGACCCTCAATTAATAAAGCAACTAAGCCAAAGGAAAATGAATACATGATCCAGAGAAAGAGACTCTGATTAAAGAAAGTCTGAAATGATACTAATGCAGTGACATAAACACTTTATAATAGAATCTGAAGACACATGCCGCTTCAGTTTATATACTTAAATGGTACTTGAATGACATTGCCCTGTTTATTTTCTGATTATGAATATATGATGTTTCTTTGACCCAGGCTGAAGATTGTTCATATTTATTTTACTCTATGAAGAAGTTGATGGTAGTAAAATCATTTTATATCATTTGAAATGATTCATTCATTCATTCATTCATTCATTTTCATTTCGGCTTAGTCCCTTTATTAATCTGGGGTCGCCACAGCGGAATGAACCGCCTCATTTGAAATGATCCTATATATTAACTACTGGGAAAAATGTTTAATATTATTCCTCCATATGTGACTATAGAAAGAAACTGGAGACAAATTAATGCAGAAAATTAAATTAATTGGTTGTTTGGGGGAGGGGGGGGGGGGGGGTTGGACATGCAGTATAGGTGAATTGAATAAACTAAATTGGCCATAGTGTATGTGTGTGAATGCAAGAGTGAATGGTTGTTCCCCAGTGATGGGTTGCAGCTGGAAGGGCATCCGTTGCGTAAAACATATGCTGGATAAGTTGGTGGTTCATTGCGCTGTGTCGACCCCTGATTAATAAAGGGACTAAGCCGAAAAGAAGATGAATGAATGAATGAATGAATAATAGGAATAATACTTTAATCTCAAACAAATAATTTACATGTTCTTGAGTGTAGGGGAGAGCGGGACACAGAGTAACACTTTTTGGTTTTGGCCAAATAATGAACTAAGTAATGGGGTTCATTCTGCTGTGACGAAACATATGCTGGAAAGTAAAATTATTTACTTTCATTCTGCTGTGGCGATCCCTGATTAATAAAGGGACTAAGCCAAAAAGAAAATGAATGAATGTTGTGATTATGCAACTGATGCCCTTCCAGCTGCAACCCGTCACTGGGAAACACCCATACACATTTATTCACAATGGCCAATTTAGCTTACCCAATTCACCTATAGCGCATGTGTTTGGACTGTGGAGAAAACTGGAGCCTCCGGAGGAAACCCACGCCAACACGGGGAAAGCATGCAAACACAGAAATGCCAAATGGTCGAGGCTCGAACCAGTGACCTTCTTGCTGTGAGGCGACAGCGCTACCCAGTGCGCCACTGCGTAATCACAACAATATAAGATTTTACTTAAATACTGACTGTAATAAAAATTACTTTTATGCTGAAAAAAAAGGTTTCTTCGGTGTTTCTCATCCAAATTTCGCCGAACACTCTGCTGACACTGTGGTGAAAAGCTCGGCAGCATGCCATGGTTAACCCTGAGCAAATACCTTAAAACTCTGTTACATTTTACCCCGTGTTACTTTGTGCCCCGCACTCCCCTAAGTAAAGCAATATCTTGAATGTCCTGATGTCCCTGTTCCATTGATGTAAGTATTAAATATTATAAATAATATAACAACATATAGTCTATTAAATTATTATTCATATCTTTCAATACGTATGAAGTTATTCTGTAAATATTGTACATTTACAAAACATTCATTTCCAAATTGAACGCTTGGCTTTGACTTTAAAATGGGTTTCAAAGTGCAAGAAGGGGGAAAAAACACACTTTTAGGCATTGTGTACAGATTCACGTGAAATATAATAGTTTTAATGTCATTGTTATGCTCAGCTTATTTTTATATGTTAAGGGCAAAGGCTTTCGAAGGCAGAGGCTTTTCATAAATCATCATTATTAGTGTAAACAGGCTACTAACGTAAAGCAATTTATGAAATATTTACAGAATTATTTGATAAAAGTAGTTTTTTTCCCCTAAACTTAGTTTGAAAATAATTTCCCTTGTCAAGCTTGAACACACAACAGATGGTCTAAATAAGTGACGTGTGTTGAGTTTATTAGTGGAGACAGGTGGAGCTGCTTACTCACAACACTTTAAAAGCCCTCAGAAAACCAGCGTTTACTTAAACAGATGGTGTGTGTGTGTGCGCGCGCGCGTGTGCGTAAATGTCTTTTTTGTGTAGTATGTTGAGAAAAATCTATATATTTTAAGTTTATGTATGAGGTCATTGGACCTTGTAGGAGAGCTTTTTAGATTTGTATAACAGTTCAGGGGAATAGCAATGCAGGAGAGGAACTTTATTGGTTCTTGAGCTTAGTGAAGTGTTTGAATTTCAGTTCATTCAGCCGGACGTTTATTTCTTCACGTTTGTATTGAATTGTGACGTTTGAGTAAGGTTATTAGACCAACTCAGAGCAACTAAACCTCCCAAAAGTGGTTGTCGGTGTTTCTTTATTCTGAGAAACAAATCAATGTCACATGAAAGACAGGGCAAAATACTGCAGACAAACCCGTAGCGGCATCAGCCATTTCCTACTGAACTACGGTAGCCGCGAAAGAACAAAATAAAGAAAACGCCTGCATGTTTTAACCACTAGAGCATAGGTGTCAAATCCAGTTCCTGGAGGGCTGCAGCACTGCACAGTTTAGCTTGAACCCTAATTAAACACACCTGATCAAACTAATTGAGTCCTTCAGGCTTGTTTGAAACCTACAGGTAAAGGTGTTGGAGCAGGTTGGAACTAAACTGTGCAGGGCTGTGGCCCTCCAGGAACTGGATTTGACACCTGTGCACTAGAGGAACCAAACCATCAATCGTGCTTATGGTTCTAATTTCAACTCATCACAATGAATCAGTTATTCTCTATTACACCTGTTACACAGCCACATGTGTATCAGAATAAAACTATAATTTGGTATTTTAAAAACACTTTCAAAATGGAGCATGACATTTCTTCACGAACCTTCCATCAACAGGCCTACTGGATCAATCCCTTCACCATTAAACTCTCTTAGTGAAGTAAACAATGTTTGATAGCAACAACTTTTCTCTGCCTCTTCGGTCACCTGTAGGGTGAAGTTGTGGCCTACTTATTAGTGGGTCGGACTTGTAACCCAATGGTAACTTTGTGTATCTCTTTGAGTTTCTCTTTGGTAAATATTGAAACCAATTAATGCATACAATGAGTCAGAACATAGTACTACATCTGTTGATTATGGTATGACCATTGCATGGTCAGTAAAATTGCCATCATCTCTGTTCAATGATTATTCAACCTCTTAAAGGTCCCATTAAATAATTAAAGAAATGTAGATGTTAGTTTCAGTCTGATCATTTTAAGGACATCTACAGCGCTCAGCATATATGAGTACACCCCATTTTGAAAATGAATATGTTTCTCCATTTCTCAGTGATTATGGGTAATATATATTGGTCCATTTGAACAAAACAGATTTATTAAACAGATATATTTATTAAAATAATATTTTAATCACAGAACATCTTCAGAAATGGACAGATAATACATTTAAATGCATGCAAAATATTGCAAATTAAATGACAAACTACAACATTTATAAACTAAATTGTTTATATTTTTTGTTTCTTGATTTTTGCTATTTTTAAAAATTGTATTTAATATTTTTCCCTAACATATACATTTGGGCTACTAATTTTTTAACCATTATTGTAAGTTATTTTGTTAGATGAGCTCCAGATTTGGCTTCAGTGATGACTAAACTAATGTATATGCACAAATATAATATTGTAAAGCATCCTATAGAAAATATTCATTTAAATGAGAGATTTGTGAGGGGTGTACTCATATATGCTGAGCACTGTATGTGTTGGTGTGCTCCAAAACAGTGACAAAACTCACGTTTAGGAGATATAAAACTGACCTAAACATGTAAAGCTTGTAGTTTGTCACTTCTGCCTTCTTCCACGTCACCTCATACTTCAGTTTCTCATCACATCACAACCAATCAAATGCTCTCTCGTATCAGACATGCCCTGTACCCTTCAAGACGCTTCACATTTGCTTGTCATTTGTTGCACTTCAGCTTAACCACTCTCCCTGGCAGAGCTGTGATGAAACAAGACGCCATTGGCTTCTTTTTAAAAAGGGGAGGAGCTACTCTACATCCCACCCTCTCTTCATTTTTCAGATGGCGTCCAACATCGAACAAAGAGCACATTTCAAAGCCCTTCACGGGACCTTTAACAGGCTTATGTTTTAAAAAGCTGACAGGCCTGTATGGTGGTCATTTTAATTATTTGTTCATAGAATTTTCCATAAATCTTTTTTTTTTTTTTGCAATTAAACTCTTCTATACTTCATGTAAAAACATGATTTTTGAAAACTCCACAACATAAAAGATGATATCTCAGAAATACAGAAATATCTGTTCTTGTAAATGAGCTCTTCATATATATCCTGCTGCCGCCGTGTAACGGGAGTCTGGAGGTTTGACCTGTCTGTATAGACTGGAGTATTATTAAATATTTATGTTTCATGTATTGTGATGTGGGCCGCACGGTGGCCCAGTGGGTAGCACGATCGCATCACAGCAAGAAGGTCGCTGGTTCGAGCCTCGGCTGGGTCAGTTGGCATTTCTGTGTGGAGTTTGCATGTTCTCCCTGTGTTGGCGTGGGTTTCCTCCGGGTGCTCCGGTTTCCCCCACAGTCCAAAGACAGGCTCATAGGTGAATTGGGTAAGGCAAATTGTCCTTAGGGTATGAGTGTGGATGTTTCTCAGTGATGGGTTGCAGCTGGAAGGGTATCCGCTGCGTAAAACATATGCTGGATAAGTTGGCGGTTCATTCCGCTGTGGCGACCCCTAAATAATAAAGGACTAAGCCGAAAAGAAAATGAATAAATGAATGTATTGTGATGTGGGCGATATGGTGGCTCAGTGGTTAGCACTGTCGCCTCACAGCAAGAAGGTCGCTGGTTCAAGCCCTGGCTGGGTCAGTTGGCATTACTGTCTGGAGTTTGCATGTTCGCCCCGTGTTCGCGTGGGTTTCCTCCGGGTGCTCCGGTTTCCCCCACAGTCCAAAGACATGCGCTATAGGTGAATTGATCAACTAAATTGACCGTAGTGTATGTGTGTGAATGAGAATGTGTATGTGTGTTTCCCAGTGCTGGGTTACAGCTGGAAGGGCATCCGCTGCGTAAAACATATGCTGGCATATTTGGCGGTTCATTCCGCTGTGGCGACCCCTGATGAATAAAGGGACTGAAATGAATGAATGAATGAATATTGTGACATTTCAATATCTTTAGGCAGACATCATCCCTCTTCGTTAACTATACCAGTGGTCTCAAACTCAGTTCCTGGAGGGCCGCAGCTCCTACCACCTCCAAATAACACCTGCTTAATAGTCTCTAGTAGGCTTGAACACCTTGATTAGTTGTATCAGCTGTGTTTGATTAGGGTTGGAGCAAAACTGTGCAGAGCTGCGGCCCTCCAGGAATCGTGTTTGAGAGCCATGAACTATACAGTGCACCTGCAGATCAGCTACTGGCATTTGAAACAGCCAATGAAGTATTGTGGGTATCGTCAGGGTAGGGCTTATTTTTATGTTGTTTGTCTTATTATAGGCTCTCAGTTTACCCTCTTAAAAACACCAGAACACCATCTTTAGGTGTTTTATATTTCTAAAGTTCCTCTGCATTTCCGCCTGCAGCACTGAGACTGAGTCTGATGATGTTCTGAAGGCTCTGCATCCTGTTCTTCAAGACTGAGATTTTATGATGCTGAATTGTACACTATACTGCCATTATATATTTCTGGTCTTAGCATTGCTCAGTAGCTATTTTCAATGATTCTTCCCTTAATCCTGTATATACCTTCACCATTTGTCTGTTACTTTCTTTAAGCATAATTTCCATCCATACTCCAATCTCTGACCACCTTCTTAAGAATGAATCAGTTTTCTGTTCTGATCTCAAGCTTAGGCCGATAACTGAGAAAGCACCAATCAGGTGCCTCGTTTTTATGATGTCATCATATACCGTAGACTTCTTGCTAATGATTTTACAGTATTTTTAAACACATTTTAAATACAAAAGACAAAATACTATTTTGTATTTGAAATACATGCATCATAAATACTGCCCATCCCTGATTATAGCTGACAAGAACCTGTCTCGGTCTACTGTGGCCTGAAACATGAAGCTGGATTAGTCCGCTAATTAGTTTGCACCATTGTTGAGTTTTAGGTGACATGAAGGCTGCTTGACTTTAATCATTATTTGTTGCCATGCTATTATGGAGAATCTGAGCATGGTACTTAAGACTTCATGGTACGTAAAGTCCAATTTGTGCAATCTAAACTGAAATTGAACTGGCTAGCCAGCTAATCTGGCTTCATGGTAAAAGCCTCCAGTGTGACCATATGATGCGCAAAAACAAACTAAATCTAAAAATCTGCACACTTCACATTAACTTCTTTTTTTTAATCAAATACCTTGTGTGTAGGCTGCACGGTGGCGCAGTGGGTAGCACAATCGCCTCACAGCAAGAAGGTGGCTGGTTCAAGCCTCGGCTGCGTCAGTAGGCATTTCTGTGTGGAGTTTGCATGTTCTCCCCATGTTTGCGTGGGTTTCCACCGGGTGCTCCGGTTTCACCCACAAGTCCAAAGACATGCGGTACAGGTGAATTGGGTCAGCTAAATTGTCCATAGTGCATGTGTGTGAATGAGTGTGTATGGCTGTTTCCCAGTGATGGCTTGCAGCTGGAAGGGCATCCCCTGCGTAAAACATATGCTGGATAAGTTGGCGGTTCATTCCGCTGTGGCGACCCCAGATTAATAAAGGGACTAAGCCAAACACTTGTGTGTATAATGTTTTGGAAAGATATCAAATGTAGCCTGCAAATCTAATATAAGTGAACAGCTACAGTTTATAAGCTGACATATTTGTAATTGTTGAAAAAAATATGTATGTAAATGGTCATGTTTGCAATATTTTAAAATATATGTTGCATATACACACATTTAAGACATATAAACGTGTTATCCAATCATGAACGTTTATATCATATGTAATTTGCATACTGTATAACGCAATTTCTCAGATTTCTATATGGGAGGGCTTCAGTTTCATTGTGTGAAAAAATGGTCACATATGAACATCTATTTTATTTTTAATGAAACGTATGAATTGTTCAGAATACAACATTTATTTTAGGAAATGAGGTGAATCTAATGTCAAACTAACTTCAGCATTGATGACTTAAACTTAAAAGATAGGTTACTTAAAGATATGAAAATTGCCATAATATATACAGTAAAATACATCTTACAAAATACAACGGTTGTTGCTAGAAGGGATACAGCTGAGGCCGGAAATTACCAAGAATTATTTATATTATTGAATTAAATTAATTGTATTTAAAATAAATAATTTGATAAATAATATTATTGTATCAGCCAAATATTTTATTTATAAATGTAGATATTTCAAAACTCCTCCACTGTTTATTGTTTTTATAAAATAAATAAAATCCTTTTTCGGATGCCCTTGGTAAAATGAAAACTAGAAATGGCATGATGTTTGATTTATTTGTATTATATAACTTGCTATAAGCTTTGTTTGTTTTATATTGCTTTACTTTTTATTTTGATTGTCTTTTGTAATATTATATCTTTTATATTTATTTTTTCTGTTTTGGTTTGGTTTGGTTTGTTGTCGTGAGGGCGACACGGTGGCTCAGTGGTTAGCACTGTTGCCTCACAGCAAGAAGGTCGCTGGTTTGAGTCGCGGCTGGGTCAGTTTGCATTTCTGTGTGGAGTTTGCATGTTCTCCCCGTCTTGGCGTGGGTTTCCTCAGGGTGCTCCGGTTTCCCCCACAGTCCAAAGACATGCGCTATAGGTGAATTGAATAAACTAAACTGCCCGTAGTGTATGTGTGTGAATGAGTGTGTATGGATGTTTCCGAGTACTGGGTTGCAGCTGGAAGGGCATCTGCTGTGTGAAACATATGCTGGATAAGTTGGCGGTTCATTCCACTGTGGTGACCCCTGATAAATAAAGGGACTAAGCCGAAGGAAAATAAATGAAACGTATGAATTGTTCAGAATACAACATTTATTTTAAGAAATGAGGTGAATCTAATGTCAAACTAACTTCAACAGCATTGATAGTTCATTTGTGAGATTGTGGCACTTACAAATATGGAAAATGCCATAATATATACAGTAAAATAGATCTTAGTTTAATTGCATTTATTATGACACCGTGTTGCATAGAGCAATCTTTTATTTTTATTTATTTTTAATCCAACACTGCCCACTTGAGCACAGATTGGCTGCTCTGCTGCTCTTCAGAGTAGTTTTGGAGAAGGCACTAGGGCATTAATGAAGATGTCCACTACACACGTGGGCAGATACGACAGCGGGATCCACAGGAACTTTGCGTCCCAGCCGGCGGCGTAGCGAGTTCGAGGATGACGTGCAGAAAGCGCGTGCCGCATGCATGACGTCACTTTGGAGAGGTCACCGCTGGCCAGCATCCTCATGGAGAACTGCTGCACTTTCTGATCTGACAAACACACAAAACTGCTTGATTACAGTCGGCACAACATCTGAACGGGGATTAAAGTGAACCGGAAGTTGAAACGGAATATTACGTAGAGCGCGGGGCTTTATTTTGCGCATCATTCCCTCATAGCAGAGCAACGGTTTTTGCTAGAAAGGAATACAGCTGAGGCCGGAAATTAACGAGGATTATTTATATTGTTTATTATATTATCCAAAGGCGGCTAAATAGTTAGCACTGTCACCTCACAGCAAGAAATTTGCTGGTTCGAGTCCCAGCTGTGCCAGTTGGTGTTTCTGTGTGGACTTTGCATGTTCTCCCCAAGTTGGCGTGGGTTTCCACCGGGTGCTCCGGTTTCCCCCAAAGTGTTTCCACAGACATGCGCTATAGGTGAATTGATTAAACTAAATTGGCTGTAGTGTATATAGTTCACCAAACAGATCTCGCCACATTTACACCCATAGTATACCATTTATTTTTCTATTTATTGGCAGTAAAAGGGTGGCGAGATCTGCTTGGTTACGGACATTTGTTCCAAATATTGTCCTTTGTTTTTAGTAGAACAGAGACATTTATTTGGGTTTTGAACGGCCTGTGAGTGTGTAATAAAAGCCAGGTCTTCGTGAACTGAATTGAAAACGTAAAGTGAAAAATTTCCATCAAGTTGTTAGAGCGGCTGACCATAGTATTGGTTACCTAGCAACCAACAGTAAACAAGCAAATCATAATGGAGTCCGCTGATTGGTCACAGGGGTGTAATGTTTACTACTGCAAATGTATTTCCATCTTCCATTATTCACATTAAAGTCCATGTGAAATCAAAATGTACTGTTTATTTTGCTAGCGTATATTGTTCCTCTTTAGGTGAACATTTAATCCATTCAAGTTAATCCACTAAAAAATGTATGGTAATCTTTGATAAAAGTCTGAGCATTTGCTTCTGTGTATAGAATTGTGGTCCTTCCCTGATGATATCAGTTTGACGACTTCAGCCACAATATTCTTAACCACGTCCCACGATTTGATAAATAATATTGTATCAGCCAAATATTTTATTCATAAATGTAGATATTTCAAAACTCCTCCACTGTTTATTGTTTAAAAATAATAATAAAAGAAGTAAAATCCTTTTCAGATGCCCTTGGTAAAATGAAAACTAAAAGTGTGTGTGTGTGTGTGTGTGTGTGTGTGTGTGTGTGTGTGTGTGTGTGTGTGTGTGTATTCTTTTTCTGGACCTAATATGACACTATTGTGTTGAGCCTTCCACGTTTGACACATAATCTGTAAAATTTAATGTCATTTTGTTTTATTCAGATTTTGTATTTCCAATAAATATATATATATATATATATATAAATATAACCACACATAAGCCCCTCTTACTGTTAGTTTGCTATTAGGAAAGGATGTGCAAAAAGAAGCCCCGCCCCCTACTCAATACAGTTGGAAGTTCATCAACTTACTGAAATAAAAGTCTCAGCAGCATCTGGTTCACACAGACTTTTTTTATGCCAAATTTATATTTAAAAAATTGGCTTTTCCATCATTTATTTCTCATGTAATACTTCAAAACACACATTATCACAGGGCGATAAGATCCCAGCTATGATAGAACTTTCATTTGTGGGTGAACTATCTCTTTCTAAGAAAGCTTTGAAATTGTAAGACTGTCATATATTTTCTTGGATTAGCACAGTTTGCATGAACTATTCTTTTAACTAAATGCATGATGGGATGCATCTATGCTCCATCATCTGATTGTACTCACAGTCCTGCAGGTAGGAGTCTCCGTAGTCTCTCCTGACTTGTTCTGGAAGATTACTCCAACGTTTCTTCAGGTCGTCTTCAATCAGACCCAGATCTGTGACTTGAGTCTTGAAGAAACCTGGTTCAATGATGCTCACCTTCATCCCAAAGTGCACCATATCCCTCCTGAACACAATGAGAGAAGACAAAACATCATGTCTTTGTGACATTATTAAGATTATATCGAACACAAATTGGGGGGCACGGTGGCTCAGTGGTTAGCACTCTCGCCTAACAGCAAGAAGGTCGCTGGTTTGAGTTCTGGCTGGGTCACTTGGCATTTCTGTGTGGAGTTTGCATGTTCTCCCTGTGTTGGCGTGGGTTTCCTCCGGGTGCTCCGGTTTCCCCCACAGTCCAAAGACATGCCCGCCCTATAGGTAAATTGGATGAACTGAATTGGCCGTAGTGTATGAGCGTGTGTGTGTGTGTGAGAGAGAGAGAGAGAGAGAGAGAGAGAGAGAGAGAGAGAGAGTATGGGTGTTTCCCAGGACTGGGTTGCAGCTGGAAGGGCATCCGTTGCATAATAGTTGGCGGTTTATTCCGCTGTGGCGACCCCTGGTAAATCAGAGACTAAGAAGAAAAATAAATGAATGAATGAACAAATGAAGATATTCTGAAGAATGTCAAGTAAAAAAAGCCATGATCTTCATGTTTTAAATTGAAGTAGATTTTTATATGCTTATACACACCTCAGGCTGTCAGAGAAGGCCTCGACGCCATATTTAGACAGGCAGTATCCTCCACCGGTGAAGGAGAGTCTGCCCAGAATACTGGCCACGTTCACCACTCGACCCTGAGCCTTCTTCAGCAGGGGAAGAAACTTGAGTGTCACCGCGATCACACCCGTCAGATTCACATCCAGAACCTTCTTGAAGTCATGAAGCTGCATCCAGTCCATGGGGCCGAAAGGCACCGAGATCCCCGCGTTATTCACCAAACCCCACAGGCCTAACATGCAACAAAAACAAAAACTATGCAAATCACATACAGAAAGTCACTAAAGTATGAAAATGAATACTTGTCAAGTATTTTACATTGAAACTAAGATATTTTATCCCTTAAATATGCTTCTGTCAAAGTCATTTTATGCTAATCTATTTAAAAATGATCATTAAACATTACTTTTAATTCTCTACTGAAAATTCCACCAATCAGAGAGCTGCAGTGAGCAACTTTAGTTAGTTTAAAATGCAGCTGCTAGCGTCCTTTCTAGAACTAAAAAATATGATCATATTTCTCTGGTTCTTTCATCATTGCATTGGCTCCATAATAACATCATTCATTCATTCATTTTCTTTTCGGTTCAGTCACTTTATTAATCTGGGGTCGCCACAGCGGAATGAACCGCCAACTTATCCAGCATATGTTTTACGCAGCGGATGCCCTTTCATCTGCAACCCGTCACTGGGAAAATAATAACATCATATACATTTTAAAATCTTATGGACTACCTACAAAGCCATGACTGGCTTAGCTCCCCAGTATTTGAGGGAGCTCCAAGTGTATTAAAAGGGGGGGAAGGGTAGGACATCGGTAGCGATCTGTAGGTCTTTCAATGAAAAATTCTCATACGTGAAACTTTTTGGATTTTTAATTTGAAGAGTTTCCAAGGGGTATACAGTACTGTTTCTAGGCATGGACAAAGTAGGCGGTTGCCTAGGGTGCCACCCAGCTGCAGGGGGCAACTGTTGGTTGTATGGTAACCCACATGGAAAGAACCTATATGAGGATATATGCACATATATAAAACTTATATGCAGTATATTTGCATATATATAATAATATACAGTATATGCTATATGTGTTTATATGCCACATATAGGCGATATTGAGGTGAATATATGTGCATGTACAGTGCATCCAGAAAGTATTCATAGCGCTTCACTTTTTCCACATTTTTTTATGTTACAGCCTTATTCCTAAATGGATTAAATTCATGTATTTCCTCAACATTCTACACACAAT
>CAIGQW010006086.1:1651313-1676656 GCA_903798125.1 Danio choprae
GATTAATAAAGGGACTAAGCTGAAAATGAATGAATGAATAAATTGGCCGTAGTGTATGAGTGCGTGTGTGAATGTGAAAGTGTATGGGTGTTTCCCAGTACTGGGTTGCGGCTGGAAGGGCATCTACTGCGTAAAACATATGCTGGAACAGTTGCGGTTCATTCTGCTGTGGCGACCCCTGATAAATAATGGACTAAGCCGAAGGAAAATGAATGAATGAATGAATGAATGATTGGGGGAAAAAATCCCACAAATGTATGCAATTAATACAGTAAAAATGTACAACAATTTTTGATTTAAATAACAAAGGAATATTTAAAATCTTTGAGACTTTTGAAACGCTGTATAATTCATAAAAACTATATATATATATAAACATTTAAAGGGGGCCTCACAGTGGCGCAGTGGGTAGCACGATCGCCTCACAGCAAGAAGGTCGCTGGTTCGAGCCTCGGCTGGGTCAGTTGGCGTTTCTGTGTGGAGTTTGCATGTTCTCCCTGTGTTGGTGTGGGTTTCCTCCGGGTACTCTGGTTTCCCCCACAAGTCCAAAGACATGCGGTACAGGTGAATTGGGTACGCTAAATTGTCCCTAGTGTATGTGTGTGAATGAGTGTGTGTGGATGTTTCCCAGTGATGGGTTGCAGCTGGAAGGGCATCCGCTGCGTAAAACATATGCTGGCATAGTTGGCGGTTCATTCCGCTGTGGCGACCCCTGATTAATAAAGGGACTAAGCCGAAATGAAAATGAATGAATGAACATTTAAAGGACTTTTTCCCCAGAAAGAATTGAACTTTCTTATTGTTATACAATATGACTTCATTATTTTATGTATGATAAAATTATTATTTGTGTTCTGAAATGCTGCACAATTAAGACATTTATTTAGTGGTTGAGATTTGGCTTTTTTTAATCCCACAATATTGAAAATAAAACATATAATGAACTTTAAGAATTGAAATGACATTTAAAATGTGGGATTTTATTGTTAAGAAGTCGCAGTTTGATATTAAAAACACTGACAAATGTTTCAGAGCACCTTTAATATATGTATTTTATTCATCTCACAAACCAATATTGTAAAAATGTGCAATAAAGAGTTGTGTGGTGTCATAATACACAACATTTATGCTCACAGAACAGAAGCTTTTGGTTGAACAGCCTTTTTGAGGAGTAAAGCGTCTGCGATGAAGGTTGGCATGTAGGACAGAGGAAGCCAGAAGAACTTGGCATCCCAGCCTGGAGAATATCGCGTCCGAGGATGAACAGCAGCCACTGCGTGCTCCATACAGCTCACCACCTTCATCAGATCCCCGTCCGCCAGCTTCTCCAGCAATTCCTTGCCCACCTGCATTGCTACAAAGACAAGTCAGGAGCGCAGGTTAACTTTTAAAGATCATTTGAAATCCAAAGTTACACTATTTTTTTTGTTGTTTTTTAGCTAGTTCACATTGTTATAGTTTAGTTGAATAATTAATCCGTGCAAGTTAATCTACTGGGGGAAAAAAGCTTGTTTTGGTAATCTTGCATCAAAGCCATTTGATTTTGTTAGCTCACATTGCTAGTTTTGTGGTGAACAATTCATCTGTGCATGTCAATAAGAAAAAATAAGTGGTTTGCCCTTGTAATCTAAAATTGAAGTCTGAAAATGCACTTCCTGTTTTTTTTCATCAAATTCTCAGATGGGCCTCACGATGGCGCAGTGAGTAGCACAATTGCCTCACAAGAAGGTCGCTGTGTGGAGTTTGCATGTTCTCCCCGTGTTGGTGTGGGTTTCCTCCGGGTGCTCCGGTTTCCCCCACAAGTCCAAAGACATGCGGTATAGGTGAATTGGGTAGGCTAAATTGTCCGTAGTGTATATGTGTGAATGAGTGTGTGTGGATGTTTCCCAGTGATGGGTTGCAGCTGGAAGGGCATCCGCTGCGTAAAACATATGCTGGATAAGTTGGTGGTTCATTCCGCTGTGGCGACCGCAGATTAATAAAGGGACTAAGCCGAAAAGAAAATGAATGAATGAATGAATTCTCAGATTTCGTCTGTCTGAGGTATAGGTTGTTTTCACATGACGTCATTGATAAAGCCCGAAATTCAGATGGAGGGCAGGAAGTGATTCTTCTACATAGGAATCGCTATCAGAACATCAAAATATTTCTGTTTTATGTTGTTTATAATTGTTTAAATCGGCCAAAATAAGAAATGCTGAACAGCTTTTATAGAGTTCCTAAGAGTTTTTAGCTCATAAAGGGGAGAAAGTTCCAGAAGCTGACTGAAAAACGGAAGAAAAGGCAGCAGGTTATAAACATTCATTCAATACATTCATGTGTACAAATTTTTTGAACGCGATAATTCGTTTGACAGCACCAAAAAAGTTTATATACAGGCCTTGCTATGTGTATTATATGTTAATGTATTATATAAAAATCAGATATCACACGACTACACCACCACATATACAAAGTCCAGGAGAATATAAGGTACCCTGCCATGTAATCGCTGTAATGAGATCTCCGTCCCGTTTTGCAATAATCCATGTCTTTACTTTGGTGGAATAAACATCCGTAGCGTGAACATCGAGATGCGCAGCAACGGTGAATGTTTATTGAATGTTTAATGTTGACCGAACAGAAAACTAGACGGTTATTATTGTGGAGCACTTTTGCCCCTTACATAAATTAACAAATAATGTACACTATACGTCCAGACTTTTGTATGCTTTCATCTGTCATCTCGTGATGTCTGGAACATATCATGGGGGAAAAACTATAGTAATTTACAATAAACATGTTTTTGAACCACATAAAGTGTATAATGTGTACAACTCATTGTTAGTATAGTACACTGATAAACTGTAATAAATACTGTAACGTTAGTGTAAACTGTGGTGCATTGTGATTATAGCGTAGAAAACTGACGCCTATTGAATAATTTGTTTATTACTACAGTTATGTTGTACCACAGCAACAATATAATTACTACGAGACTTTAATTAAAGTAATTATCTATAATATGCTTCCAAACGCTATAGTATTTACTATAGTATTTTTCATGTAACGTAATTAAACAGTATGTACCGCATCGATGACAGGCAAATATATTTTAGTTCAGTAGAAAACTCAAAAACTCAGCCCTCTTCATGATATAAGGTTCATGCCCAACATATGTGCTTATTTTCTATTTATATCTCCTTTGAAATATGGTATAAATCGCAAAAATACGGACTTTCCGCTATGTCTCCTATTCATTTTTTTACTTCCTGCTCTCCATCTGAATTTCGGTCTCTTCAGAACCACGTGATTGAAAACAGCCTATTAGGCGTTGCAAGCATACTTAACCACGCCCCTCCAACTGTCAGTTTTGACAACAAACAGAAATGGTGAGGAGGAGGTGTCTGTCCTGATCTTTCTGAAAGAAATGCCTACTTTACTACATCCAATCAGCTCGCAGTAGAACAAGGCACGCCCACTTTTTCCTCAGTTAATATTCAGTTTCTCTAAGAACTGCATCACAATATGAAAAAAACAAACAGTCACAGCTTCCGGTTATTGCAGATTTAAACACTCCCCTCCCTTCGCTTTAGTTTGCTATGAGTGAATTACGCACAAAAAGAAAGCCCCGCCCTTAAGTCAATATTTGTTTCCCATATGTTTTGGATTTCATGCTCTTTGTGGGAATAGTTTGGGGATGACATCTTCTTGTTCCAACATCACTGCATACCAGTGCACAAAGCAAGCTTCATGAAGACTTGTATGAGTGAGTTTGGTGTAGAGGAACTTGAGTTGTCGAGAAGGGTATAAACGGAGGTCGGAGCCAGCTCCAAGTGGGTGGGCCTTCGAGCTCCAAGTGGGCTGTACAAACCTGTAGTTTTTATTCATTCAATGTCTTGTTCATGACACAGAGTCCAATATTGTGCTTTATGAATGTCTACACCACAGGTGTCAAAGCCAGTTCCTGGAGGGCCGCAGCTCTGCACAGTTTAGTTCCAACCATAATTAAACACACCTGATCAAACTAATTGAGTGCTTTAGGCTTGTTTGATACCTACAGATAGATGTGTTGAAGCAGGGCTGGAACTAAACTCAGCAGGACTCCGGCCCTCCAGGAATTTACATTGACACCCCTGGTCTACACCTACCCTAACCCCAACCTCACAGTAACCTGTTGTGTTTTATAAACGTCTACACCTACCCAACCCTTAACCCAATCTCACAGTAACCTGATGTGTTTTATTAATATCTGCTCCACCTACACCACCTAAACCCAACCTACTTGTGGTTTAAGTCCCTCCCACTTGGAGGTCACCCAACCTACTTGCGGTGTAATCCCTCCCACTTGGAGGTCTCCGGGCTGCAGCAATACCTACTTGGACTGGCCTGCACAGAGTCCTGACCTCAACCTGACTTAACACCTTTGGGATAAATTAGAGCAGAGACTGCGAGCAAGGCCTTCTCTGCACATCAGTGCCTGACCTCACAAATGTTACCCTGGACCACAAAACCAGTCAAGTGAAGATTTTGGGAAATAAAATATGTGCAGAATAAATAAGCTTTTCATTGATGTATGTTTTATTAGGATGGGACAATATTTGACTTATGAAATAAAACCATCTGAAAATCTGGAATTGTAAAAGAAAAATCAATCATTTTGACTCATGCTATGTATTTTTTGGCTACCGACAAAAATATAACAACAAATATAAGAAGGTTTTGTGGTCTAGGGTCTCAAATGTGCTTCCAGAAGAGTAGCCAAAATTTCCATAAACACACTCCTAAACCTTGTGGAAAGCCTTCCCAGAAGAGCTGAAGCTGTTATAGCTGCGAAACATTAGTCATCGCCATATAAAACCTTAAAGATTACGATTGGAATGTACATCACTAAAGTTCATGTGCATGTAAAGACAGAAGTCCCAGAACTTCTGGCAATATATAGTGTACATTTACCCCTGGTTCAAAATGACTATTCATTGTTTTTGGACATATTGAAAAGGGAGGATTTGGTAATCTCTTTTTTTTCACCCCATAATTTGGAAAATACTGCAAACAGATAGAAACAAAGCACATGTTCACCTTTTTTGTAGAATAATCAGGCAAATTATATATGAACAAATACCTCAGTAAAAAAACCTTCAGAATACAGTAAATGTGAGGTTTGGTGTATTTAAGCAACTCTAAAGCTGATTTTCATTTAGAAATATATATTGTAATGAAAATCTGCATGCACAAATTGATAAAGTGTGACAAACGTAACACTTAAAAGTACATTTTGGAAGTTTTCTTTATATTAGATTCAAGGGAAAAAAAAGGTGCTTCTGCTTAAAATGTCTGGCCTTACAATAATGAAAATCCATGTCATGACTCGAAGGCTATGGGTGTGTGTAATTGATTTGGTCTGATTTGATGCCGGTTTGAGCTCACTTTTGTCAACGTAGTCGCTGCCGTACTCGTCTTTGACCTCCTGAGGCAGTTTATCCCATAATCTGTGCAAATTATTCTCCACGATATTGAAGTCAGTGATGGTGGTCTTGAAGAATCCAGGCTCAATGCACAAAACCTTCACTCCAAATGGTGCCATGTGCTTCCTGGAAAACAAACACACATTCATTCAATACACACACAGACACACACACACAAGCGGAAATAACTGGACACTAAAAATAGAAATGTAAACTTTAATGTAAAGTTTAATCATTCAATTTTCTTTGTCTTAGTCCCTTATATATCAGAGGTCGCCACAGCGGAATGAACCGCCAACTATTTCTGCATATGTTTTACACAGCGGATGTCCTTTTTCAGCCGCAACCCAGTACTGGGAAACACCCATACACTCTCGCATTCACACACACTCATACATGAATTAATGTACTCAATTAATGAACTGTTGGTTCACAGCAAGAAGGTTGCTGGATCAAGTCCCAGCTGGGCCAGTTGGCATTTCTGTGTGGAGTTTGCGGGTTCTCCCTGTGGTGACGTGGGTTTCCGGTTTCTCCCACAGTCTAAAAACATGTGGTATAAGAGAATTGAATAAACTAAACTGGCCGTAGTGCATGAGTGTGTGTGTAAATGTGAAAGTGTATGGGTGTTTCCCAGTACTGGGTTATGGCTGGAAGGGCATCCTTTGTGTAAAACATATGCCACCAGAAAAGTTGGTAGTTCATTCCGCTGTGGTGACCCGTGATAAATAAGCGACTAAGCCAAAGGAAAATGAATGAATGAATACCCCTATACTGACCTGAGAGCGTCATTAAAAGCCTCGACTCCATATTTTGTAATGCAGTAAGCTCCTCCAAGAGTACTGATCCTGCCGAAAACACTGGCCATGTTCACCACTCGACCCTTGGCTTTCTTAATGAGCGGTAAAACGCTCAGAGTGACGGCTATGACCCCGATCAAATTGACATTAATCATGGGTGTGAATTCCTCAATCTCCAGCCAGTCAGTGGGAGCCGTGGGGAAGGAGATGCCAGCATTGTTCACCACGGCCCACAGACCTGACAAAAGAACATAAAAAATAAATATTTGCTTTCATCACTTAAGGACAAAAATACAAAAAATGAATCAATAAATTAATTCTTTTAATTATTTATTTGATACTAGTATTATTAGTATTATATTATCATCATCTTTATCACTTTCATGATCTTTTTTTAAATATTGATATTACAGATATCAATTTATTTATTAATGAAATTATTTATTTGATATTATTATTATTATTTTCTTCATCATGGCTTTTATGATCATTGAAAAAAAAAGTTAAATTAATGGGAGATATTACAGATATTGATTGCGTTGTCGCCTCACAGCAAGAAGGTCGCTGGTTCAAGCCTCGGCTGGGTCAGTTAGGATTTCTGTGTGGAGTTTGCATGTTCTCCCTGTGTTGGCGTGGGTTTCCACCGGGTGCTCCGGTTTCCCCCACAAGTCCAAAGACATGTGCCTTAGGTGAATTGGTGAATTGGGTGAGCACAAATTGTCCGTAATGTATGCGTGTGAATGAGAGTGTTTGGGTGTTTCCCAGTACTGGGTTGCAACTGGAAGGACATCCGCTGCGTAAAACATATGCTGGATAAGTTGGCGGTTCATTCCGCTGTGACGACCCTTATTAATAAAGGGACTAAGCTGAAAAGAAAATGAATGAATGAATTACAGATATTTATTTATCAGTAAATTAAATTATGAATTCAATTATTTATTTGATATTATTATTATTATTATTATTATTATTATTATTATCACTTTTACAATCATTGTAAAAAACGATTTTCAATATAGTGGGAGATATTACTGATATTTATTTAGTAAATGAATGAATTAATGAAATTATTTATTTGATATTATTATTATTATTTTCATCATCATTATAGCTTTTACGATCATTAAAAAGGTGAGTATAGTGGATAGTGGGAGATGTTACAGATATCTATTCATCAGCACATTAATTAATTATTGTAAATATTTATTTGATATTATTATCTTTGTCACTTTAATGATCAATGTTTTTATTTGTTTTGGGGTTTTTTTGGAAAAAAAAAAAATCACTGTGACTTTCTGTTTCAGGAAATAAAAAAATATATATAATTTAACATCACAATGATCAATACTATGGCAAGTAATGAAATCTATTCAAATAAATGAAATGCGAATTAGTATAAATTACATATTTAAATATAAATTATTAATAAATCTAAGGTTCTAGAAATACCAGTATAAATTGTAGATCATACTGTATACATATAGACCATTTTGAGGGATGTAAACAATAACAATGGTCCCAATGTATTTCCTGTTTTACATTTTTAATTTCTATAGCTTCCGAAAATCCAAAAAGAGCCACATATTGATAAATAATGTTATGACAGCTGTTTTATCATTAAGTTATGATTGAATTGCCTCCTGTTACAGTTATGAAATAGTTTGATAACAAGCAGGAAATGTTTATGGGCCAATGACATCACATTGAAATGGTCTATAGGTAGTTGCAATAATAGTTTGAATTGGAATGTAATGTTTTAAATGTGCTGCTTTTGTTTTAAATGATTTTTTTAAATATGTTTTTCAGTAAGTATATTAGTTTTAGTTGTTACACTGTTGACGGCATGGTGGCTCAGTGGCCTCAGTCGCCTCACAGCAAGAAAAGTTGCTGGTTCGAGTCCCAGCTGGGCCAATTGGTATATCTGTGTGGAGTTTGCATGCTCTCTCGTGGGTTTCCTCCGGGTGCTCCGGTTTCCCTCACAGTCCAAAGATACGCGCTATAAGTGAATTGAATAAACTAAATTGGCCGTAGTGTATAAGTGTGTGTGTGAATGAGAGTCTTGATGGGTGTTTCCCAGTACTGGGTTGCGGCTGGAAGGGCATCCGCTGCGTAAAACATATGCCGGAATAGTTGACGGTTCATTTCGCTGTGGCGACCCTTGATAAATAAGCGACTAAGCCAAAGGAAAATTAATGAATGAATGAATGCCCCCATACTGACAGGAAAATGAATGAATGTTACACTGTTCAGATATTCAGGATATTTGTCAGGGTCTTGTCCTCAAACTGCTGCTGTGTGTAGGACTAGTGTCTTACACATCTCTTCTAAAGCCTTCTGCTTGGTTTAATGTGATTTGATTACTGTTTTAGGCTGTGAAATAACTGCGATTATTAAGCGTAGAATCAGAATCAGAAAGAGCTTTATTGCCAGGTATGTTCACACATACGAGGAATTTGCTTTCGTGACAGAAGCTTCTACAGTGCAACAGAATTACAGAGACAGGACAAAAAACAGATAATAAATATATTTTAAAAATAGAAGAAAGTGTAGTGATATGAATGTAATGCAATGTGGTCAAAACCTGCCTGGAACTACTTTAGCTGCATGTTTTTCTGAAAATAACTGCACAATTTCTAATGTTCCCCAGCCAATCACAATCAAGCATTCATCAGCCCTTTAATATATACACTTGAAGGCAAAATTATGAGCCCTCCTATGAAATTATATATATATTTTTTAAATATGTCCCATTGCGTTTTAATGGAGAGAATGTTTTTCAACACATTTGTAAACAGAACAGTTTGAATAACTATTTTTAAATGACCTATTTCGTTTGTCTGCTATAATGACACTACATACTATTTTACTTATTTCTTATTATATTGTCCTTAAAATGGAACATCTGCTTTTATTCCAGCCAAACTAAAAGAAAAGAGACTTGATCCAGAAGAAAAAATATTATAGGAAATACTGTGAAAGCTTTCTTAATCTATTAAATACTATTAAAAACTTTACAGGAGGGCTAATCATTTAGCTGTATCTACAAAAATAGCATCTCCGTCAGTGACTCACCATTCTGTCCCACCAGGCTTTTAATGCTCTCTGCAGCTTTTTTAACGTTCTCATTGTCAGTCACATCCAGATGCAGCGTCGTGAGTCTGTCAGAGCAGATCTTCTTCAGCTCGTCTTCTCCTTTCTCTGAATAGCAGCCGGCAATGACTCTGAAACCCTTCGAGTCCAGATGTCTGGCCAAGAGATTCCCGAAACCGGTGTCGCAGCCTGTGATGTACACAAACTTCTCCGATTTATTTGAGACTCGGCCCAGTTCTCTGAACCACCGATAGACGTAGAACAAGACTACGAGACCAGCGATGTACAGGTACATGTCTGCAAAAGAAGATGCGCTTTCTTAAGAAAAGAGGATTCACATTTATGCAAACCACAGCAAATCGAGAAAATAAGGATACGAGAGATGGCGTAAAAGGTCAAAGCTCCCCTGATAAAGTACACTGACTAGTGAACCATTAACTCGCTGGCTTATGATTGTAGATCACTGCAAGCAATATGAGGGATTTTGTTGAATGGAAGAAACAGAGCATATTTTACATACTGCTATGATAAAGCAATGTAAATTAGGGCTGCATGATATAGGAATGATGTTTTGTTTTACTGCGATATGAATATAATTTCACCAGATGATTTGAATAGCTCTATTTGGAAAGAGTTTTATTCATATGGATCGACTGGTCAAGTGCTTTTCTATGCAGTGGATCTCCATGAAGGCTGCACGGTGGCGCAGTGAGTAGCACGATCGCCTCACAGCAAGAAGGTCGCTGGTTCGAGCCTCGGCTGGGTCAGTTGGCATTTCTGTGTGGAGTTTGCATGTTCTCCCCGTGTTTGCGTGGGTTTCCTCCGGGTGCTCCGGTTTCCCCCACAAGTCCAAAGACATGCGGTATAGGTGAATTGGGTAGGCTAAATTGTCCGTAGTGTATGTGTGTGAATGAGTGTGTGTGGATGTTTCCCAGAGATGGGTTGCAGCTGGAAGGGCATCCGCTGTGTAAAACATATGCTGGATAAGTTGGCGGTTCATTCCGCTGTGGCGACCCCAGATTAATGAAGGGACTAAGCCGAAAAGAAAATGAATGAATGAATGGATCTCCATGAATTATAATAAATTACAAGCAAAATAAAATAAGCAAACAGTACTTTGTGGTTTTCTGGGGAGTCTAACAGTATTCATGTACAGAAATTGAACATTCATTCATTTTCCTTCGGCCTTAGTCTCTGATTTATCAGGGGTCACCACAGTGGAATGAACCGCTAATGTCAGGAATAGTATTTTTAACTACAACGTTTAGTATGATGGTGATAAACTGTACATTTCTAGTCAAACCATCCTTCTGCAATCTTATACCAAAAACGGAAATAAGAGCAGTATTAATAGCTAAAAATGTGGCAGAGCGTTGCTGTTATGTGATTGTATTGTAATATGGAGCAATTAAGTGTTCATGTAAATCAGAAGTAATTCACAAATACTTGAAAATGAAATGATTTAATGACAGTAATTCTCTATGGTTACAACTGAATTAGTGCCAAAAATTACTGTATAAAATGATTAAAAATGAAATGATGAAAAAACATGACATAAATTGTACCCAGCTTAAATGTAAAATAAAGTTACCTGAGAGAGGCGGAGACAGGGGAGGGAGAGAGAGACAAAGAGAGTAGGCCCCGAAGATAGCCTGATAGCAGTAGAGTAAGAGAAGATAGCCTCTAGAGCTGGAGGAACAGAGCCAGAAAAGCGCAGAGCAGGAAAAAGAGACAGAGCAAAGTTTACCAACCATTTTGTATCTTTCTTGACCATGTGACCAAAGCCCAAACGCTGAGACATACAAACTGACCAATCAACATGTGACCACATCGTAAACCCCCCAAAGTCCACACACCAGGCCCTGATCTTATCAGTATCTGCCTTTGGAATCTGTATGGACCTTCTTGGTGAAAAAGACATGTTTTGCCATATAAACAAATGCATATAATAATTTTCATTCTTACACTAACTATTCCTGCATATGTTTTACGCAGCAGAGGCCCTTCCAGCCGCAACCCAGTACTAGGAAACACCCATACACTCTCACATTCACACACGCACTCATACACTACAGCCAATTTATTTTACTTTATTCACCTATAGCGCATGTCACCCGGAGAAAACTTACATCAACACGGGGAGAACATGCAAACTCCATACAGAAATGCCAACTTGTGACAGTGCTAACCATTGAGCCACCATGCCACCTACTGCTTGTTCAAACCACCTATTTAACAATGTATAAAATATTCATTTATTCATTCATTTTCATTTCGGCTTAGTCCCTTTATTAATCTGGGGTCGCCACAGCGGAATGAACCGCCAACTTATCCAGCATATGTTTTACGCAGCGGTTGCCCTTCCAGCTGCAACCCATCCCTGGGAAACTTCCATACACACCCATTCACACTCATACACTACAGACAATTTAGCCTACCCAATTCACCTTTACCGCATGTCTTTGGACTTGTGGGGGAAACCGGAGCACCCTCTCTCCCCCCCCGACACTCCTGCTGATAGAGGTTTGGAAAGTGCTATATTTACACTTCTGCTGTTGATGTTGCCACATGCGTAAAGGTGGGGGGGGGGGGGGGGCGAAGGTACTTCAGAAGTCTTGGACAAAGCACTGTGAATCCGAACTCCTTTAACACCATGAAAGTGCTTGCTGGAACTCGCAACAAAGCTCTGAGGAGTCCCGAAGTCTTTGAGCAATTTGGATAATGTGGGACATGCAAAGAATTTTAAGATTCACACCAACAAGATTTGCACTTGTTACAACCAACAACAACCTTTTACAACCAACTACAACAACTCTTTCCTTAAGAGAATGTTTTTTATCCTTTCCCTGGGAAGGTGGGATTGAAAATATGGCACCTATAAAAAATCCCCCATTGTGATTGGATAACCTTGTGAGATGGTCACAGGAGGGTGTCATTCATGGTGTGATTGGCATTTGGATAGTCATAGGCTGCGTCCGAAATCGCATACTTCCATACTACAAAACTATTGTGAATTGTTTTTTCTTTTTCAAATATTTTTCAAATGTTTAACAGAGCAGGGAATTTTTCACAGTATTTCCTATAATATTTTTTCATCTGGAGAAAGTCTTATTTGTTTTATTTCGGCTAGAATAAAAGCCGATGTAAAAGTTATTTTTTAAAATAATTTAAAGGTCAATATTATTAGCCCCCTTAAGATTTTTTTTTTCGATTGTCTTCAGAACAAACCATCGTCATACAATGACTTCCCTAATTATTCTAACTTGCCTAATTAACCTCATTAACCAAGTTAAGCCTTTAAATGTCACTTTAAGCTGAATACTAGTATCTTGAAAAATATTTAGTAAAATATTATGTACTGTCATCGTGGCAAAGACAAAAGAAATCATTCATTAATTTTCTTTTCGGCTTAGTCCCTTTATTAATCTGGGGTTGCCACAGCGGAATGAACCGCCAACTTATCCAGCATATGTTTTACGCAGCGGATGCCCTTTCAGCTGCAACCCATTACTGGGAAACACCCATACACTTCCATTCACACACATACACTACGGACAATTTAGCTAACCCAATTCACCTATACTGCATGTCTTTGGACTGTGGGGGAAACCGGAGCACCCGGAGGAAACCCACGCGAACACGGGGAGAACATGCAAACTCCACACAGAAATGCCAACTGACCCAGCCGAGGCTCGAACAAGCGACCTTCTTGCTGTGAGGCGAGAGCGCTACCCACTGCTCCACTGTGCTGCCCCAAAAGAAATCAGTTATTAAAAATTAGTTATTAAAACTATT
This sequence comes from Danio choprae, assembly GCA_903798125.1. Classification (NCBI taxonomy): domain Eukaryota; kingdom Metazoa; phylum Chordata; class Actinopteri; order Cypriniformes; family Danionidae; genus Danio; species Danio choprae. The sequence continues at coordinate 1,664,443 of CAIGQW010006086.1, forward strand.
ATGTTCAGAAATCTGTTGAAAAAATCTTGTTTTCGTGAAACAGAAATTGGGCAAAAAATATACAGGGGGGCTAATAATTCAACTTCTGACTTCAACTGTACATTAATAGCAAGGTTGCATATAGTGGAGTATTTCAAACAGTGCATATTATATATATACATGATTATTTGAATGTAAATGTATATCCATTTTGTGTCCACTTCATGAGTTCCCTGCGTATGTGTGTGTTTCTTTGTCTGAGACAACGTTGATTAAAAGGCAACCGTTAATTAGGTCAAAAACAAGTTCTACAAGTTGTGGCTCTCCAGGCAAACAAAAGACAGGTGGCTCATTTCTTGATTAAATTAACTACTGTGTCCATTCCTGCTGTAAACTGATAAGCTTGAACAAATTAACGTTATTAACATATCACTTTAAAGCCGTGGTCACACTGCACTTTTCACCCCATAGACCTCCATTCATACGGAAGCGAATGCAGCAGACTGGAGTTCGTGCAACAAGTTTCGCAGTTTGCTGCATTAAAAAGTTCAAGCTTGGGGAACTCTGACTGGCGAAATTGCATCACCTGACTGCGTGAGACCAACTGAAGATCAAAACATGACCTCTCTCTGTAGAGAAATGTAAAATATGGACTAATCGCCTGCTTTTTTTAAATGTCTAATCATCTTGTTTAATCCCACCTCTTTCACAGCGCCGTACGACTGAATTTTGCAGGCTCAAACTCTAGTGTGACCATTACATAACTGGCTCCAGCAAATTAATTTCCACAAGTTTGTGATTTTACCATTGATCACTACAAATCAATTTCCTACAATTAATCATTTTTCTAAGCTATATATAAGAGTAAAATTTGTTACGATGAACCGACTCGCTAGAGTAAATGTGGAAGATACATAAATACACAAGGGCATTTTTTTAACAAAAACTATTGGTAGAATGAATGACAATTTTCAAAGCTAAGGGTGATTTCTAAATGAAACGAACCAAGTCATTAGAATAAATCACACCTTTATTCATTCAATGGTTACTGTATTACAAAGTATGGAGTCGAGGCTTTTAATGACACTCTCAGGTCAGTATGGGGGTATTTATTCATTCATTTTCCTTTGGCTTATTCCCTTATTTATCAGGGGTCGCTACAGCGGAATGAACCGCCAACTATTCCGACTTAAGTTTTACACAGCAGATGCCCTTCCAGCCGTAACCCAGTACTAGGAAACACCCATACACGCTCATATTCACACATGCACTTATACACTACTGCCAATTTAGTTCATTCAATTCATATATAGCGCATGTCTCTGGACTGTGGGGGAAACCGGAGCACCCGGAGGACACCCACGCCAATACAGGGAGAACAACCAACCGAGACTCCAACCAGCGACCTTCTTGCTGTGAGGCGTCAGTGCTAACCACTGACGCCACTCGCGCGCATCATGTCAGCTATGCGCGCGACACTAAAGTCCTGGTCAGTGCATCAGGATTGCCTGTGTCTCATCGTGTGCCTGATCATCCTCTCATTCGATATTCACCTGCTTTCTTTTGCTCGCCCGAACAGTTAAAAGTGGCTAGTGGGAGTGGCTTTCTAACCTGCCACAGCTGAAATCTACCCGCATTTGGCGGGTGTTTATGTCAAGCCCTGTTTATAGGTATAATTTATACTTAAGTATTTATTGGGGGGCCCCAGATTTCCTGGCGCCCTAAGCAGCCGCTTACCTCATTGGTTAAATACGCCCCATCTGTATACTGCACACAAGGTTAATGTGCATGCTCCAAGTCTTCTCCATTTTTTGTGCATCTCTATGAGTGAGTTACAGTGCCACAAACTGGTCTGGCATGCAAAGCGATATTTTATGTTCATTCATTCATTTTCATTTCGGCTTAGTCCCTTTATTAATCTGGGGTCGCCTCAGCGGAATGAACCGCCAACTTATCCAGCATATGTTTTACGCAGCGGATGCCCTTCCAGCTGCAACCCATCTCTGGGAAACATCCATACACACGCATTCACACTCATACACTATGGACAATTTAGCTTACCCAATTCACCTATAGCGCATGTCTTTGGACTTGTGGGGGAAACCAGAGCACCCGGAGGAAACCCACGCCAACACGGGGAGAACATGCAAACTCCACACAGAAATGCCAACTGACCCAGCCGAGGCTCGAACCAGCGACCTTCTTGCTGTGAGGCGAACGTGCTATCCACTGCGCCACCGTGAGGCCGATATTTTATGTTTGACCTGTAATCATTAGTTTTTGGAAAGTGTTTTATATTTATATTGTGTATTTCTACAATGTTAATCAAACATTTGTCCTGAAGTTCTAAATGAAGTGAGTAATATGGTCACATTTGAATGAGTAGATGTTCAAGTAAATAATTTAATGTAAAAAGAAAACATGTGGTCAGTGTGAATAAACTATGAATTGATTGAATTTACAGAAATGATACTATAGCATGACATACATAACAGAATTATTAGCCCCCCTGTATATGTTTTCCCCCAGTTTATATTTAACGGAAAAAAACGAATTACATAATATAATAGTATAATAATATTTCTAAACATAATAGTTTTAATTACTCATTTCTAATAACTGATTTCTTTTATATTTTATACCTATTTTTCTTTTATACCTGCCATGATGACAGTAAATAATATTTTACTAGACATTTTTCAAGATACTGGTATTCAGGGGGGGGGGCTCACGGTGGCGTAGTGGGTAGCACGATCACCTCACAGCAAGAAGGTTGATGGTTTGAGCCTCGGCTGGGTCAGTTGGCATTTGTCAGTTGTGTGGAGTTTGCATGTTCTCCCCGTGTTGGCGTGGGTTTCCTCCGGGTGCTCTGGTTTCCCCCACAAGTCCAAAGACATGCGGTATAGGTGAATTGGGTAAGCTAAATTGTCCGTAGTGTATGTGTGTGAATGAGTGTGCATGGATGTTTCCCAGTGATGGGTTGCGGCTGGAAGGGCATCAGCTGCGTAAAACATATGCTGGATAAGTTGGCGGTTCATTCCTCTGTGACGACCCCAGATTAATAAAGGGACTAAGCCGAAAAGAAAATGAATGAATACTAGTATTCAGCTTAAAGTGACATTTAAAGCCTTAACTAGGTTAATTAGGCAATTAATTTTATAATGATGGTTTGTTCTGTACACAATTTAAAAAATATTGCTTAAGGGGGCTAATAATATTGACTTTTAAAATGGTTTAAAAAAAACCCAGCTTTTATTCTAGCCGAAATAAAACAAATAAGACTTACTCCAGAAGAAAAAAAATTTATAGGAAATACTGTAAAAAATTCCCTGCTCTGTTAAACATCATTTGGGAAATATTTGAAAAAGGAAAAAATAAATTCACAGGTGAATAATTTTGACTTCAATATCGCCCAGCATTTTGTCATATTGCCCAGAAGGCAGTCAGGACTGCTGAGAGGATTATTGATGATACCCTGCCCAAACCTCCAGATCTTTACACTGAGAAAAAAACTCTAAGAATATCATCTGAATTCCTCACATCCAGCCCTCTGCTTGAACTGTTGCCCTCAGAACACCAAGCACCAGAACAGCCGGACACAAGAACAGCTTTACCCCCAAGCCATATTCCAACTAAACAACACACCACAGCTTTATTACGGCACATTACTGATTTATCGTCTGTTCTTTTCTTTATTAGTTTTGTTTCATTCTATTACCTTAGGCTGATTAAGTATGCACGTCTGCACTACATCTGTACTTGTCTGTGTCTGGAAGCGCCTGTCAGCAAAAAAATAAATAAATGCTAGTAAGTGAAAACATACTTGGTAGTAAAGCTCTTTCTGACTCTGATACCGAACTTCAGAAGTCTGAACTGACTCACTAGAATGAATCACACTTTCTAAAGTCACTAAGTCGGTTTGGGTGAACAAGCTTTTCTTAAATGTCCCGAGAAATTAAAATAAAGTTTTTGAGATATTAGTATCAGTGTAGGATAGCTATAAGCTAGTGTTCTTGTGCTAGAAGATATAAACATCCAAAGCTTGCAGTTTGTCACTATTTTTTGACATCACCTCTTACTTCAGTATCTCATCAAATCTTGACCAATGAAATGCTCTCTAGTATCTGACATGCCCCGCCCCCTTCAAGACGCTTCTCATTTGCTTTTTATTTGATGTGATTGAGCTCAACCACTCTTACTGGAAGAGCTGCGACTAAAAACTAAAAGGTATTGGCTGTTTTTTAAAACCCCCCAGAATGAGTTAAACCTCTGGCTCAATTTACCCCAGAGCATGGGGCTCATTTGACCTCAGCTGCCATTTTGAAAGAAAAAAACTAGCTTGCTTACAAACTCAGGCAAATATTTTACTAAACAATTCGCATAGTTTTAAACATTGGTACATCACCAACATGCATCATGAATAAATTTAGACCTTGTCTATAATTATATATTAATTAATTCATTCATTCATTCATTCATTTTCATTTCGGCTTAGTCCCTTTATTAATCTGGGGTCGCCACAGCGGAATGAACCGCCAATTTATCCAGCATATGTTTTACGCAGCGGATGCCCTTCCAGCTGCAACCCATCACTGGGAAAGATCCATACACACCCATTCACACTCATACACTACAGACCATTTAGCTTACCCAATTCACCTATACCGCATGTCATTGGACTTGTCGGGGAAACCGGAGCACCCGGAGGAAACCCACGCAAACACGGGGAGAATATGCAAACTCCACACAGAAACGCCAACTGACCCAGCAAGGGCTCGAACCAGCGACCTTCTTGCTCTGAGGCGATTGTGCTACCCACTGCGCCACCGTGAGGCCCATTGTTATTATTATTATTACAAATAAAAAGAACTTTTAAGTCATGTTTGATGTTTTTACCAATAATAATAATAATTTAAAACATCACACATGACAAAAGTTATTTTTATTTGCCCTATAATGATATATTCATACCTGTATGTCTATATATTTATATGTATATTTGTTTAGAGGAAGCAGCTATTACTTTTGGCATGCTAAAGTTTTACTTTGACAAGCCAAAAACTAGTTTTATAGTAAACGTATGCTGAACAAATCTTCCATGTGCTTCTCACTTTCATGGTCAGCAGAAATGATGTGTGGGTCCAAAATGTATGGTCACAAGAAAATACAAGTAAACGGTTGACTTGGGAATGGGTCAGTTTACCCACTGGCTCACCTTACCCTCACTCCTACCCTATGTTTGTACATATTTACAACTTGGTTGTATAATAGCTTTATGACAGCACGTATATATTTTAACATATTAGTATGAGCAGCAAAATAAGTTTTTTCAAGCATGCACATTTTGATGTTTATTTCTATTGTAAATGATTCAGTTTAAGTTTGAAATGAGCTTTCTTCTTCTTCTTGGCCATATATCTCTCAATGCAATTTACTGTACTTCAACATGACGTAGGCTCTTGCATAAGTCAACGCTAAATGCCACCTCTCTTGCACAATTCTCATTAAAACCTGTGGTTCAACATCATATCTTGCCAGCACTGATGACATCCATGTTGTTCTCAGACAAAATTATTCATTCATTCATTTTCTTTTCGCTTTAGTCCCTTTATTAATATAGGGTCGCCACAGCGGAATGAACCGCCAACTTATTCAGCATATGTTTTACGCAGCGGATGCCCTTCCAGCTGCAACCCATCACTGGGAAACATCCATACACACTCATTCACACTCATACACTACGGACAATTTTTAGCTTACCCAATTCACCTATATGTCTTTGCACTTGTGGGGAAAACCCACGCGAACACGGGGAGAACACGGCGATTGTGCTACCCACTGCGCCACCGCGTCGCCCTCGGACAAAATTAGCTTTATTTTAAAGTTAATTTAACTGTCTAAATATTTAAATAGACTAAATGTCTGTAATTAAAATGCAACAAACGTAATAATAATAACACAGTAGTTTAATTGTTTTAGAAGTTTTATTAGCAAAACCATTTACGATATATCTGACGTCGATACCACGTGACTACATCTTGACGTAAAAGAGCTGCTGAAATTTTTTAACCGCTTCAGACAAACAGATTCAGTTTCAAAGAACCGATTCCTTGAATCTGTTGGAGTGACTCTTCGTCGAGCAGTTTATTTCGAGCATGAAAGCTGGAATGATGGGATGGAAACTGTCGAATGGTGGATGAAAAAAGCAATAACGTAAACATATTTGATCGTAAGTACTAAGAAAACTTGAAATGAAACGAAGCTTTGACAAGTGTGTAGTAAAGTAAGTAAAAATTTACAACTTTTCATCACACGACTAAATCGTATATTATTACAAATGAGCGTTATTAACGCATGAAAGAGATGTGTAACAAATGTAATTTGCATTATGACGTGCAAAAATGATTATTGAGAGAAGTACGTGTACACGCGTACGTGTTTGTCAATAACTCAAATGATCGAACACTACTTTTTTACGAGATGAATCGCGGTTGCCAAAAATTTAACGGAGTCACATTAAAGTACACTTATCATTTAAAACATTAAGAGTGTAGTTTGATAGCTTCATGTTAGTTTTATTGTTTAATTTTATTTCAAAACACGCTACATCGGACGCCAAAACCACGTGACTGCATCCTTTGCTCAATTTGTTCGTTACAAACCGAATTGTTTGAAAGAGCCGATTCATGTCTGGAAATGATTCGGACCTCATTGTACCTCGTACATAATGGGCGTGTAAAGCGATGCCAGCTATTCACCTTATTCTCCACGTACGAGCGGGCGCAGCCGTTTGAATCTTTTTGGCTTGAGACTTGCGGTCTCGTTCACGTCCATTCATTTGTAGATGTTTAAAACAGCTCGTTATGTTGTTAGATGTTGCAAACTGATATTTTCTTATTCTATTATTCTGCTTTGTCTGTATAGCCATGCAAACACGTGTTTGTATAGCAAGTAGTTTGACCGTTTTCTGCCGCTTTTTTATTCCTAGTCATTTCTCCCATAGGCGACTGAATCGTAAGCATTCAATCGCATTGAAGAATAAGGTCAATAATGAACTTTTACAAAACTGTTACATACTTTAAAACAAACAAATAAACAAAGCTAAAGTTGCAACATTAAAATGTGTTTATGAGCAAAGGCGTGATCATGATCGAAAACGCCTTGAATGTTTAGCTAACAGCATGCATTTTACTAAAATCATGAACTTGAGATTTCTTGCAGAATAGTTTGTCTTCATATCTCCCATGTAAAGTACTCACCGCTTAAATATAGTCAGCTTTCAGAGATGAGATGAGATGTGTTTGTGGAATGGAGTCGCTGCTCTCGGTGCTTTGGGAATGTGTTTGTTGTTTCTTCTGTGCGGTTGAGCATCCGACACCGCTTTACTCATTGTTATGTAATACCTGCGTCGTGTTGTTCCTGCAGAGGGCGCTGAGAGATCACACACACACACACACACACACACACACACACACACACACACACACGGCACTTCACTGTCCAGGAGCACAAAATCACACAAGATTGAAATCTCAAGATTTGGCAACTGCCATGTGACAGTCAGAGAGGGAAGGTCAGGTAAAACAACATATTCATTTTTCAATTTATGTTGTAGGTGTAGTTTAGATGTATTTTTTAAAATGCAAACAGTAAATTAGTTTTTTTTTTATGGAAAACCAAAACAAAGCAAAATTATGAAAGATATTTAGCTTTTACATTCATTCATTCATTCATTTTCTTTTTGGCTTAGTCCCTTTATTATTCTGGGGTCGCCACAGCGGAATGAACCACCAACTTATCCAGCATATGTTTTACGCAGCGGATTACTCTCCAGCTGCAACCCATCACTGGGAAACATCCATCCATTCACACACCTACATACACTACTGACAATATAGCTTACCCAATTCACCTACAGCACATCTTTGGACTTGTGGGGGAAACCGGAGCACCCGGAGGAAACCCACACCAACATGGGGAGAAATGCAAACTCCACACAGAAATGCCAACTGACCCAGCCGAGGCTTGAACCAGCGACCTTCTTGCTGTGAGGTGATTTTATTACAAATAAAAAGAACTTTTAAGTCATGTGTGATGTTTTTACCAATAATAATAATAATAATAATTTAAAACATCACACATGACAAAAGTTATTTTTATTTGTTATAATAGTAATAATAATAATAATAATAATAATATTTATTATTATTATTAATATTATTATTATTAAATATTTTTGCATTATATAAAAACATCAAACAAATAAATGAAAAACTCCATAGTATTTAATTTTTTTTTTTTTTTAAACATGTATATGACTTAAAAGATCTTTAGCACATATTATGTTATTATCTTTATTTTAAAACATCATACAAGGTTGCATAGTAATTTTTTACGGTTCATTTAAAATTGCATATATACAGAAGCCAATCTTCAAAGGTCCCGTGAAATGAAAATGACAATTTTTAGATGTTGGTTTCAGTCTGTTAGTTTTAAGGATATATATTAGCCAGTGCGCTCCAAAACTGTGACAACATTCATGTTTAGAAAATATAAAACTGATATAAACATCTAAAGCTTGCAGTTTGTCATGTTACCTCATATTTCAGTTTCTCATCAAATCTTGACCAATCAAATGCTCTCTAGTATCTGACATGCCCCGCCCCCTCCAAGATGCTTCTCATTTGCTTTCATTTGATGCACTTGAGCTCAACCACTCTCACTGGCAGAGCTGTGATCAAAACGAAACGCCATTGGCACATTTCAAAACACTTCACGGGACCTTTAAAAAAATGATCAGTCTTCTTGATAAGCATTGGTTATCAATGATTTAAATACCTATGGTTTTTGCTTAGCTTCTATTTTGTTTTAAGTTTTGCATTAAATGTGTTTTTGACATTTAATTTTTTTACTTATTTAATTCATTAGCCACATTTAGTCTTTTTATTTTTTCAATTATAAATGGTTTTAGTTCAGGTCAATAACATCACAGCTCCAGAGGCCTGCTCCTAAAAGCCAGAGTGCTTTCCTGTGTTTGGAAAAGTGTAAACAATACACGTCTAAACACAGGAAAGAGCAGCTTCTTTGAAACCTTGTATCTGCTGTGAGCAACAATCACTTGTGTTATTGTAAAAGCTCCAGGACTGCTGAACAATTCCCGTTTGAGCCGTTTCAAATGATCCACATCCAGAGACTCTTATTCAGAATGATTCAGAAAACACAAGCAGGACAGAGAAGCAGAAAAGCCCCAAACTCACTATACCAGCCGTCAAGAACAGAGCCAGGTAAATCACTTCCAAATCTCTTTTTGCCAAGACATGAATTGCATCATTTATTTTGAATTGCATTAGAATTATAAGGAATAGTTCAGCAAAAATGAATAATCTGTTATCATTTACTCAGTAACACTTTACAAAAAGGTTGTATTAGTTAATGTCAGTTTTTTACATGCATTTACTGACATGAACAAACAATGAGCAATACATTTATTACAGTATTTGTTCATGTTAGCTAACATGAGTAAATGAAAATACAGTCGTTCATTGTTAGTTCATGTTAACTCACGGTAAATTAACTAATGTTAACAAGCTTGAATTTTAATAAGGCATTAATAAATGTTAAACTTTGAATAATATATGCTGTACAGGTATCGTTCATACTTAGTTCATGTTAGTAAATACATTAATGAAACCTTATTGTAAAGTGTGACCATTTACTCTTTACTTGTTTCAAACCTCTGTCTTCTGTTAAAACACTAAAGAAGATATTTTGAAGAATGTTGGGGAAAAAACAGCCTTTTTTGTTCTTCTATGTTGTCAATGGCTGCTTTCCCCCAAAATTCTTCAGAATAGTTTGTTTTTCAACAGAAGAAAGAACCTCATAAAAGTGTGGAACCACTTGAGTTTGAGTAAATGGTGAGAAAATGTTCATTTTTGATTGAATTATTCTTTTAAGCTTTTTCATTATTTGTCATTTTTATCACGATTATCTATTTGATTATTCCTATTTTTCTATCATTATTGCTTTACTATTATTTTTCTTCTTTGTCTATGATTGTGAGGTTTAAAGGGATACTTGTATTTTTTAAGAAGACAAGATGTTTCATTTTCAAGGTTTTTAGAGTCACTGTACAATGATCCGAAGCAGTAATTTTCCATTGCTATTGCTTGTGGCAAAATAACACTTGTCCGATTTATGTTGGTCAGACGAAGCATTGAAACATTATTCAATACACTCTGCTTTTCTTTATCACCGAGTATGTTTACATGGACACCATTCATTCATTCATTTTCTTTTCGGCTTAGTTCCTTTATTAATCCGGGTCGCCATAGCGGAATGAACCACCAACTTATCCAGCACGTTTTACGCAGCAGATGCCCTTCCAGCTGCAACCCATCACTGGGAAACATCCATACGGACAATTTAGCTTACCCAATTTAGCTTACCCAATTCACCTGTACGGCATGTCTTTGGAATTGTGAGGGAAACCGGAGCACCCGGAGGAAGTTAAATACTCTGATTAAGAGTCTACCATGTAAACAGCGTTTAAAATTTTTTTTTATTTCATTTATTTATTTTTTTTGATTACCTTAATCCGACTAAAGTTATAATCGAACTAACCAAAAATTGTATTAAGACGTGGAGTATGCCGATTTTAGTGGCATTATTGAAATGCAGTACAGACATGTAAACAAAGCAATCAAACTATTACTGTTGTGTAGGATTTTTGGACATTTTGTGACAGGATAGTCCATACACACACGGCTGTTTGACACTATTCTCTGCACCTACCGAGTCAGAGAAAGACCACAGACAGCTGCATCGCAAAATGCCGAGTTATTTTTTTTTTTTCATTCGGGGTATGCTATTAAGGTCCATTAAAACAACACTCTTCCAGCAGCTCATACTCTCATCCAATACCTCAGGTTGTCCCGGAGGCATGCATGAAATGTTCCTGAATTAAAGTGAATATGCCAAACTGCAGTTAAAGCAGAGAAATGTAAAATGAAACACCCAAAATTGCATGAAACTCCAGAGGAAACGTGGATATCATGGTGATGCAATAACGTTAATCGATCTATGTGCTGTAACATGTAAAACAGGATCATAAGAGGAACAATCAAAAGCAACTCCTGTAAACACCTTAATCATATTATTGTCTTATTCAGATTAAGGGGAATAATTTGATTACTGATGTCCATGTAAACGTAGTCATTGTCTCCTGCTTTTGCTCTTCTTTTGCTTTCTCAGTCAACTACTATACTATTGTAGTTACTATTGTATACTAATATTAATATAACTGGCACAAGTGTAGGACTTGGTTTTCAAGTGCTGTGTAATATCATTGTGCTGCTGCAGCCAGGGTACGGCAGCAATTATATTACAATACATTGAGAGAAGTATATTAGCATACCGACCTAGACAGAAAATGAACATTTTCTAATTTCTGTCTTAGTACATGGTGTAACATCAGAAGTGTCAAGCTTTGAAGGTCCTGTGAAGTGCTTTGAAATGTGCATTTTTTTTAATTTGATGTTTGGTGTAATCTCAACTGAAACAAGAAGACAGGGCATGACATCTAGTAGCCCCTCCCCTATTAAATGAAAAGTAACGAGAAGCATCTTGAAGGGGGCGGAGCATGTCAGATACTAGAGAGCATTTGATTGGTCAGAAGATTTGATGAGAAACTGAAGTATGAGGTAATGTCAAAAAATTGTTGATCCATTTAGGTGGAAGTGACAAACTGCCAAGATTTGGAAGTTTTTATCTTCTTAATGTAAATTTTGTCACTGTTTTGGAGGAAAAAAAGACATTCTTAACTTCAATTTATGCCGACTTTAAATAGAAAAATAAAAACTTGTGTGTGTGTGTGTGTGTGTGTGTATATATATATATATAGGGCCTCACAGTGGCGCAGTGGGTAGCACGTTCGCCTCATAGCAAGGAGGTCGCTGGTTTGAGCCTCGGCTGGGTCAGTTGGCGTTTCTGTGTGGAGTTTGCATGTTCTGCCTGTGTTGGCGTGGGTTTCCTCCGGGTGCTCCGGTTTCCCCCACAAGTCCAAAGACTTACAGGTGAATTGGGTAGACTAAATTGTCCATAGTGTATGAGTGTGAATGGGTGTGTATGGATGTTTCCCAGAGATGGGTTGCAGCTGGAAGGGCATCCGCTGCGTAAAACATGCTGGATAAGTTGGCGGTTCATTCCGCTGTGACGATCCCAGATTAATAAAGGGACT
>CAIGQW010006086.1:1686656-1718093 GCA_903798125.1 Danio choprae
TGTGTGTGTGTGTGTGTTAGGGAATTGTTTTTGTAATAGAGGACAAATCAATAGAAGTATAAAAATATAAACTTGTAGTTTGTAATTTGTTTTGCAAAACATCATTTGAATTTAATTGTATTATAACATCTAATAGAAATTCCTGAAGATGTTAGCTGATCAAAATCTTATTTTAATAAACATAGCTGTTTAATAAAACTGTTTGTTTAAATGCACCAAAATAAATGGTCTACATTTAGACATGTATATTATTTAGTATCTTCTACTAATCATAGCATATATTTACCGAGAAATTTTATTGTAAAAGTATTCATTTTCAAAAGGGGGTTCAAAAAGGGGCGTTTGCAATAGCTGAATGGATTTGGAGAAGAGCAGTAGGATGTATTAAAACATTGTGTATATATATTCATTTTAATGTTACTTTGCATAGGTTTCTGCTAAATGTGATACAGAAAGTCATAATATCTGTACATATTTCTCTACAGTGTAGATATTGAGGCTGAAATGACAAAGTTTGCACTTTACTACATTGGAATTGGAGTTGGAGTTCTTATCCTGAGTTACTTTCAGGTAAGAAAAGCTTGTTCTTATTTGGTTTGACAGTTTATATTGCACATGATATTAATGTCCTGTATTAGGGAAAGTTATTAGGTAAATGATAACCTGACCAGCACATTCAATTCAATTCAAGTTTATTTATATAGCGCTTTTTACAATTTAGATTGTGTCAAAGCAGCTTAACAAGTTCTAGTAAAGTCCAGATTTAGTTCAGTTCAGTGTGGTTTAAGTTTCACTGCTAAAAGTTCAGTACTGAAGAGCAAATCCACCGAAGCGCAGCTCCACAAGTCCCGATCCGAGCAGGCCAGTGGCAACAGTGGTGAGGAAAAAACTTCACCAATTGACGAAGTGAAGGAAAATAAAAAACCTAGAGAGAAACCAGGCTATGTTAGGCACGGTCATTTTCTTCTGGACAAACTTCCTTTGTGGAGCTGCATTCCAGGCGCCGGGACTGGAGAAGCTGGACATCCATCGTGGAAGCTGGAGGTGAGGGTAGGGCACCAACGGGAGGACTTTCAACTTTCCTCAGTCAACTTTCCTCAGTCAGAATTGGGCCGTTTAAATAATAAAAAATTGAAACATAATACGATTTTTCTAGCCTCTCTTGTAAAAAGTACATTTGAAAACTCATGAGTAATAACAATAGCCAAATTAGTTTTAAAATTATTTGTAATGTGAGCCGCTTTTGGTGCTTCACAGCTTTTTATTGGTCATTTTTTGTTTCGATAAGGTCCAAGATTTAGAATAAAAGTTACTTGTAAAATGTTTTCTCTGTTTAAAAACAATATGGTAGCGAAAGATGGCTTCACTTGCGTCAGATTGTATGTTTTCTTGCACTGATGAAAAATAATTGTTTGCATTGGCCAAAACTGATTCGCTGAAGTCATAACAGCCAACAGAGGATTCCGCTAGGTCTTAAAGCTTATTTCAATGGGTTCTTTTCACAATTTGTGATCGCATAGCAATAGGACAAATGAGCTCAATTATAAGACAAATTCTGGATGTTTGTCAGTGAGGGATGGGTCTTTCGAACCCCCTGGCTACGGGCGTGTTAAAAATAATCAGAATACTTCCATCACAGAAACGTAAGGCTCTGGCCTGCCATCTTGGTTACTGTTTGTTCTAGTATATCGCTTCAGCATTGATTTTGCAATCTGCAATAGTCACATCACAGGATCTGCAATGTCATGTTGGGATTAATAAAACTTGAGCTAATCTAATAGGTTAGTAGGGTTTAATAGGGTTAATATTTTGAAAGGCTTTCGTTTTAATGTATGTTTAAGTCCTGTGACTAAGATTTCAAGCGGTTAGCAGAAGCCATTTACATGTAATAGCCTTCTTGGCAGCTACCAGAAATATTTTGTGTGTCTAGCCTCATGCAACTCAAAAATTCATAAGTATAGCACCGAACATTGTAACTGGATCTCGATCTTCAATATGGCCTTCAGTGTTTTGTGAATATCCTTCCAAAAACAGGTGTAAAATTGGACATGCCCAGAATATATGATGATGATTAGCCAGCTCCGAACCGCAATGTCTCCAACACCCTGTTCTCACTTTATCGTGGCACTTTTGTGCGGGAGTTATAAAGAAACGAATAATGTTCTTCCAGGCAAATAGTCTCCATTGGTCTGAGCCTGTACACAGCAAAAACTGGGGAGTTGAAATTTCGATGTTAAATCTTTCTGAGTTAATTTTAACTCTCAAAATGTAATTTTAACACATATAATGTAGAATCGTGTCAAGTGTTGGAGTCATTTAAAAGAGTTGATTATCAGAGTTGCTTTAACTCCTACGAGGAGTTATGATGATACTCCGCCCAAGCACTCAGCCCCCCACACATTTCAAGTTAGTCTGTCTCTGAGAGAAATCGTTAACAGCATGGTGTAGTTTTTGGCGGTAAGTACATTTTAAGCTATTATATTTATTCAATTATGATACATGTATAACAGTTGTTTTAACACTTTTTGGGAGTCAAAAAAACAACTCTACCTTTAGTGTTATATTTTTATTTATTTGTATAATGTTAATTTAACTCCAGAAAGTGTGGAGCTATATAAACTCATAAAAAGTGTTGAAATTAACTCTGTGAGTTAATTCAACACTCGTCTTTTTGCTGTGTAGTTTGCCATTTGGAATTACATGTTTCTAACCAATCCTCTTCCGTTATACTAACACTTCCTTCTTTTTCCCATTTAATTCTTACATATGAGGTAGAGTCTGATCTGTAGTTTTGAAAACAATGATAGAATTGTGAGACTACTTTACTGACAGTGTTACCCCTATATGCTGACTGAAGTATTTTCACTAAAGCATTTTGAGTCCAATCCCCTCTCTTGTGCACTACTGAATTAAAATAGTGCTCTATTTGAAATGTTCTCCCCGTGTTCGCGTGGGTTTCCTCCGGGTGCTCCAGTTTCCCCCACAAGTCCAAAGACATGCGCTATAGGTGAATTGGGTAGGCTAAATTGTCCGTAGTGTATGTGTGTGAATGAGTGTGTGTGGATGTTTCCCCAGTGATGGGTTGCAGCTAGAAGGGCATCTGCTGCGTAAAACATATGCTGGATAAGTTGGCGGTTCATTCCGCTGTGGCAACCCCAGATTAATGAAGGGACTAAGCCAAAAAGAAAATGAATGAATGAATATAATATAGACAGAATTCTTTTTTTAATTCATTCATTCATTTTCCTTCGGCTTAGTCCCTTTATTCACCAGGTGTCGCCACAGCGGAATGAACCACCAACTTATCCGGCATATGTTTTACACAGTGGATGCCCTTCCAGCTGCAACCCAGTACTGGGAAACACCCAAACACGCTTATTCTCACTCACACACACACACTCATACACTACGGACAATTCAATTTATTTAATTCCCCAATAGCGCATGTGTTTGGACTGTGAAACTCCACACAGAATCGCCAACTGGCAGTGCACTGAGCCACCGTGTCATTCTTAAAATGACACAACATTATGAATTAAATAACTGCCTTTATAACACCATTTGTAAGTAAATATTTATATATATTATTCGGCACTATCATTTCAACACAGAAAGAATTGAGACATCTATTTAAGGATCAATCCTTTTGATATATTGCCAGTATCAAAAATATCGATATTTTACGATTGATCCGCCCACCCCTAATGCATGCGCGAATGAACGAATCACTTCCTGAGAGGACTCATCGTTCTCGAGTCACATTAAAGATTCATTCAAGAACGACCCATCACTAATATTATTACGTAACTCGCATTACTTGTACTGCATTACCTCCATCAATGTTAATGTCTGTCTATGATCACAGATGCAGTTTTATTGTTTTATTGCAAATTGACAGTCTAAATGAGCTTTTCTGTGGTTTCAGATCACGTTTTGGGTTTCTGCGGCTGCCAGGCAGATCCAGCGCATCCGAAAAACGTACTTCAGAAAGATTATGCGCATGGAGATCGGCTGGTTTGACTGCAACTCTGTGGGAGAGCTGAACACGAGGATGTCTGAGTAATGTCCAAGTCTATCTGCGTTATCTTAAACCATTGTTAGCTTTGCTCACGGGCCTGTCATTAGCAGTGTTAAATATTAAACTCGGGTACTAAAAGCAGGTGTCTTCAATAGTCATCAGATTTGTTTTTGGTGGAGGATAGGGCTAAAAGGAGTTAGATTATTAGTTTGTTTCATAAAATGTTGTTTTATTTCTAAAGATCTGGGCCTGGTTGTATGAAAGCACTTAAGCTAAGAAATCCCTTTATTATAAAGTTGGAAGTTAATTAAAGGGAATTAAAATTAAAGAGCTAACTTAAAGATCCTGTGAAATTAAAATAAAGTTTTTTTTTTTTTTAGATGTAAGTTTCAGTATGTTAGTCTTAAGGATATCTATAAGCTAGTGTGCTCTAAAACAGTGACAAAATTCGCGTTTAGAAGATATAAACATTATAGATTGTGACTTGCGTCTAAATGGGTTATTTTTAATATCAAAATAAGTGCGCAAAGGTCTCTCTTACACACATACATGCACATGCACACACACTTACTATACTCCATATAACTCAATAAAAGGCAAAAACTAAGCATTTTTGCACTGTAACTGATGATCAACAGTACAAATGACACATTTTACTTCTTCCCAACAGGCAAAAACACCAACAATCAAGAATGCACGATTATACACTGTCATGGCTTTGCAATCAAAAAATGTGATTATAATGGAAGTCAATGGGGCAAAAACAGCCACGAACATAATGAAAGGGTGGTCAATTTGCCCAGAGTCTATTGTTGAATTTTTGAAAAATGTCACCAAATAAGATAAGATTTGTCACCAAAAATCATTCCTTCTGCTGAAACACAGTGACAGTTGTGTCCAAATTAAGACTCAAAATCACCCCAGAGTGGATGAAAACATCCCCAACAGCACACAGGGGTTAACTTTTGCTTTTAACTAGAAAAAACCCCAGACAATGTTGTGTATGAAATGAAAAATTAATCTCACAATAAATGCATCTTGAAGTGTATTTGCTAATTTCATCTTGCATAGATGTTAGTTTTATTTAGCATGTTTGTTTTTTGCAGTGACATCAACAAAATCAACAACGCTATAGCAGACCAGGTGTCCATCTTCATCGAGAGGATCTCCACGTTTATATTCGGCTTCATGGTGGGCTTCATCGGCGGCTGGAAGCTGACGCTGGTGGTCATCGCAGTCAGTCCTCTATTAGGCCTCGCCGCAGGACTCATGGCTATGGTCAGTTTCACCGCAGACAGATAAATATGAAGGAGACCGGAGTTAGGGTTTCTGTGGGGTTTATAAACGCTTAATCCATCATTTCACAAATAAAGGCCTTAAAGGGATAGTTCACTTAAAAATGAACATTTGCTTACTATTTACTCTCCCTCTTTTTTTCTTCTTCTGTTGAACAAAAAGGAAGATACAGTATTTTGGAGAAAGCTGAAAACCTGTAACCATTGACTTCCATAGTAGGAAAAACAAATAATATGGAATTCAATGGTTACAGGTTTTCAACTTTCTTTAAAATATCTTCTTTTGTGTTCAACAGAAGAAAGAAACTACTTTGAAACAGATGGCAGGTGAGTAAATGATGACATGATAAAAAATAATAATAATTTGGATTATGGGTAATGTTTAAAAAATGTTTGGGGTGAACGATCTCTTTAAGTTCTTTTTGGATCATTCTTCATATAGATCAGAATGTTTTAAATGTATAAAATTATGGCATTGAATGTTGCATGCACTGAAGAAAAATATGAAAGGCCTGTCTTAATGTTGAGGAGACAAAAGGATAAGAAAAGATGCACAATGAATTTGGTGTATTGTTGTTTGGGAAGTTTTTAAAAATGAAGCAAATTAATGCTTAAAGCTAAATTATGAAAAGTTGTTTTCATTTTTAATCATAAAGCCAAATTCAATTATTATTATTATTATTATTATTACAGTATTTGCCATTTTCTGTTAGTTAAAAAAGTCAGAAATTCTTTGAAATTACATATTCCAGATGAGCTACATAAAAAAACAATGAAAATATATATAAATATACATGCATAAATGCATACAAACACACACACACACACTAAAAACTAAAAATATATATAAATATACATACATAAATGCATACACGCACACTAAAAACAATAAAAAATATATATAAATATACATACATAAATGCATACACACACACACACACACACGTATATTTAAATTTATATTTTCTATAGGATGCTTTACAATAATATATTTGTGCATATACATTAGATTAGTCAATACTGAAGCCAAATCTGGAGCTAATCTAACAAAATAACTTACAATAATGGTTAAAAAATCCGAATCGGGTGTATTTGGTTATGGTGACATTGAAAGAGCTGGTGGTCCTCCAGGAACGTGGTTGAGAAACAGTGATTTAGTATATATGCAGCAGTATAAACATGTAGATGTATAATAAATAAAAGTGTTGTATTGTCCTGAAGGCAGTGGCGAGGCTGACAGGTCGTGAGCTGAAGGCTTATGCTAAAGCCGGAGCGGTGGCTGATGAAGTGCTGTCCTCCATCAGAACAGTGGCCGCTTTCGGAGGAGAACACAAAGAGGCAGAGAGGTACTTCATCTGGCAGTGCAAAAACCTGTTTACTTCTGCTGTTCGATGAGAGAACCATAATCTGTAATTATTTAGATAGTGAAAAGTGATCAGAAAAAGAGAGGTAAATTTGAATTTAATTAATTTGATTAGGTAATTTCCAAAAAATAGGAAGGACAGTTGTTTTCAATGCATATTAATGAAATATTTTTTAAAAGGAAGTATTTAGCACAGTAAGATCATAATTGGTAACACATTTGCTGCTCAAATTCGCTCCTCACTGCTCAAGTTAATAGTGGGCTGTAGAATGCTTGATTCTGATTGGCTAATGAACTTTTTAAGGTGTGCAGTTATTTTTAGATAAACACACAGCTGAAGTAGTCCTAGGCAGGTTTTAACTGCATTACAGTTCTAAATGATTTTCTGTGTGGAGTTTTTTTGTGTGGGTTTCCTCCGGGGGCTCCGGGTTTCCCCCACAATTCAAAGACATGCTCTATAGGTGAATTGGATTAACTAAATTGGCCGTAGTGTATGAGTGTGTGTGAATTATGTGTGAAGTGCTAATTTTGATCAAGGTGTCATTTTGTTGTCTTAGTTCATTAATTTGAGCTTAAGTATGGCATAATTTTGATTTGGTATAAATTGAAATTATGACGTCAGTTTTTGACATATGATGCTAAATTGCTGGCAGGCAGAAGCTGTGCAGTCAGAAACCGTTGTGTGGTTTATGCCCTCAGATATGACAGGAATCTGGTGCAGGCGCAGGCGTGGGGCATAAAGAAGGGCATGATCATCGGGGTGTTTCAGGGCTATCTCTGGTGCATCATATTCCTGTGTTACGCTCTGGCTTTCTGGTTTGGCTCTAAACTGGTCATCGAGACCCAGGAGCTCACACCCGGAGGACTCGTTCAGGTAGAAATGATGTTTAGATTTGAATGAAGTTCTTTTTCATTTGTTTATATATTTTATATATAAATATATATTTGTTAATTTGCATAAGCGTTTATTTGTCGAATTTTGACTGTTCCGTAATGTGTCCAGCCAATAAATTATTTTTTACAGTGAAAGTCCGAATTATTAGCCCCCCTGTGTATTTTTCCTCCCCAATTTCTCTTTAACGGAAAGATGATTTTTTCTACACATTTCTAAACATAATAGTTTTAATAACTGATTTCTGTTGTCTTTGCCATGATGACAGCACATAATATTTTACTAGATATTTTTCAAGATACTAGTATTCAGCTTAAAGTGACACTTAAGGCTTAACTAGGTTAATTTGGTTAATTAGGCAAGTCATTGTATAATGATGGTTTGTTCTGTAGACAATCGAAAATAAATACTGCTTAAAGGGGGTAATAATATTGACCTTAAAATGGGTTTAAAAAAATTGAAAAAACGCTCTTATTTTAACTGAAATAAAACAAGTGAGACTTTTTCCAGAAGAAAAAAATATTATAGGAAATACTGTGAAAAATTCCCTGCTCTGTTAAACATTCATTCATTCATTTTCTTTTCGGCTTAGTCCCTTTATTAATCTGGGGTCGCCACAGCGGAATGAACCGCCAACTTATCCAGCATATGTTTTACACAGAGGATGCCCTTCCAGCTGCAACCCATCTCTGGGAAACATCCACAAACACTCATTCACACACATACACTATGGACAATTTAGCTTACCCAATTCACCTGTACCGCATGTCTTTGGACTTGTGCAAACTCCACACAGAAATGCCAACTGACCCAGCCGAGGCTCAAACCAGCGACCTTCTTGCTGTGAGGCGATCGTGCTACCCACTGTGCCACCGTGCAGCCTCTGTTAAACATCATTTGGGAAATATTTGATAAAGACAAAAAAATTCACAGGGCTAATAATATTGACTTCAACTGTATGTTAAATGACGTTATTTTTCTCTTTAGGTGTTCTTTGGTGTTCTGATCGGGGCCATGAATCTGGGTCAGGCTTCTCCTTGTCTGGAGGCATTTGCTTCTGGTCGAGCTGCAGCCAAGAGTATATTTGACACCATTGACAGAGTGAGAATAAATCGCACACACTCCTAAAATCAATAATTTTCATTCTTTCAGCTTCAGTGAAAGATTAATCACTGTCACAACCTGTTCTCATGCAGGAACCAGAAATCGACTGCTTCTCAGAAGAAGGTCACACTTTAGATCAAGTGAAAGGTGACATTGAATTTCACAGCGTTAACTTCAACTATCCCTCCCGTCCTGAAGTGAAGGTGGGTTATGTTTTTGTTTTTTTGCATGCATATGCAGGGTTCAACACTAAGGATTTTTTTCTAATGGGCCTATCGGGCCAGTGGTTCAGATTTGCCCTGACAATATTTTCACTGGCCCCACCAAAAAAAAAGAAGTTAATAGCTATTTCTGAGCCATATCTTTTAAATAATGTGTCAAAAGCCAAACAAAATTGTATACATACAGTTTTTATTCAGCATAACTTTTCTTTAAATACAACTGACTTATAATTTTTATAATTGTGGTGAAACAAAATTAGAAAAAATAAATAAATAAAAATAGATTAAAAAAATAAATAAAATAATTATATATATATATATATATATATAATAATTATAAGCGAAAATGTGCACTTTAGTTTTGAGACCCACAGACATTGTCACCAAATATAAATCAGAGAGGTAAGACTTTCTCATACATAGCCTCATTCAGTTGTCAAGTTTTGTAAAAATCTATCTATTGAATTAATCAGTCTATTAAAAAAACTTTGGCCAGAGTTATGCATTATAGGCTTAAATTAGAGAGAGAAATAACAGATGAACCGAGACTGCAGTCAGATCATGAAGCAGATCAATGTTGATCTTTCTTTCGAGGTGTCAGTGCAGAAATGAACAAAACAATAGGCCTAATACAAAATATCATATTAAAATATGGAAAAATTATCAGATAGTAATTTCTGTCAATTTTCCTAACGGATAAACGGCACTCGGTAATTTGTCAGCATGCTTTCTCTTTCGTATTCGACATGAAATGCACATTTACCGGTAGGAATGACA
Source organism: Danio choprae (assembly GCA_903798125.1). Lineage (NCBI taxonomy): Eukaryota > Metazoa > Chordata > Actinopteri > Cypriniformes > Danionidae > Danio > Danio choprae. The sequence goes on from CAIGQW010006086.1 coordinate 1,696,327, forward strand.
TCCCGCCCTACTCATCATTCTCTCTTCATATAGCTGTATATGGCTATTCCACACCATAATACACTGTGATATAGCCTGGTTCGTCAGTTCGTTAGATCATTTTGCTCATTAAACGGTGATAGCGCAAAAAAAGAGCATCAAATTTCTGAATGGTCTTTAATTATTTTGTGCCTTATAACATTATAAGTCAATCATGGATAAAAACGAACATGTAGCTACAAACATAAATCTTATGAAACATCACTATTCAGTTTACTAACACTACTGACATTCACTATAATGTGCCAAGTGAAAAAAATTTTATTAAATGACTCACTCTGTCTAATATTCAAGAAGAGCCCACAGTTAACCTCTTCCGTCATGTTGTCTGGCAGACTTGAGATCGCTTTGCTTCGGTCTTCCGCTATCCTGATCCAGGGGCGCAGTTCCATCTTCTCAAGATCTCGTTTGATCAGATTTACTTGTTTCCAGCTTTAACTCGCGCATGGCGACTACGGTCGTGTGCGCACACACACAATCCACACAACCTTTGCTTGCACTCATTCATTTCTCTCTCTCTCACACTCACATGCAGGTATTCACCATGCACAAGTTAATGCCAGATCAATTCAAATAAATACCGGAACACAAAACATGAATATCTGACATTTTCCGGAACAGGATCTGGCAAGATCCAGCTCAAATTAAGCACTGATGTTGATTGATCGTAAGAAAGTGTCTGGTGAATATGTGCAAACTGGTGCAAGTGTCAGTTAAAATGACAGAGATGAAAGAGTGCTTTCTACATGTGGTTTGTCAAGCCCACTCACCTGTGTGAGGCACACTCAGAATTGCGCTGGTATTTGTGTTAAGAATTTAAGAATATAATATTTGTGTTAAGGCAAAGCATTGCACGCAATAACTGTTTATTCATACACTCATCAATTTAGAGATTTTAGGCTGTTTGGTTTGTTTGTCTTTACAGTCTAATGTAAAAGAAAAATATATAAAATACTTGTTCATACACTCATCAATTTAGAGATTTTAGTCTTTTTGGTTTGTTTTTGTCTAATGTAAAGGAAAAAATATAATGTACTCTTTAAAGTGTTTATTGGTAGTACTTAATAGGGCTGCACGATATTGGAAAAATCTGATATGGCCATATTTAAATTTTCTGCGATAAATATTGAGATATGAATACAGTTCCACAAGATAGGTTGAATTGCGCTATTTGATAGTTGGTTTTCTGGGGAGTCTAACAGTATTCAGGTACAGAAATTGAATAATCGCAATGCAAAAAAACTTTTTTTACTTTTTTGCTTCAACTCGTTTCCTGTCAAATATCAAAACATTCCTCGAATGAGTGAAAATATTGTTTTGTTTTCACCTTCAGGACAATCAAGTCAAAATGAAGAGTTTTTTTCTTAAAACAAGCTAAATGATCTCCCAGTGGAGTAAGCTAAATAATCTTGTGTTTGCTTTGAAATGTGAATATTTGGACTAGGAACAAGACAAAATTAAGTAAGACCATTTTTTTTGTGCTTAAATCGTGTAAATTCTGTATGAATACAGTAATTGAATACAATTCTGAAGCTCCTGGTCAACTATAATTCAGACTCAGCTTTGCATATCTTGCAATGTGACTATTGCGGATGCGCACATTGCGATATAGATGCTGAAACAATATATTGTTCAGCCCTAGTACTTAATCAGTTTGTGCCTATAGATTTCAATTACATATTTTTAAGAATGTTTTCTCAAAATTAATGAGCCATAAATCTAATCTTCAGCAGCACTTTACATACACTTCACAGTTTTATTCATATGTCTATATATTAACGGTTTTTATATTTTAATGGAGAGATATGTTTATACAATACATAAATATGCCTGATTATACACAACAATTTATTCTACAAAATATTGTGAAAATAGTAAGTCTTCACAGAATTATGCTGAGATTAAAAATAGAAACAAGAATGTTAAACCTGACTTAATCCAATGGTTGGATTTTTGTGTGCTAGAACTGCATGCAAATTAGCACACACTTAATTAAATAAGGCCTCATTTGCATGTTTAAATATACAATTTTACAAAACTTGCTATACAACATATGCTTGAAATTTCTGTTATCAATTAGGGGTGTAATATTTTTTTTTTTACCCCAATTCACCTGCAGTGTCTTGCCTTGCCTTGCCTAACATTTAACTTTTACTCGCACTCAAACCTTTATGAATTAATTTTTCTGTTGAGCACAAAGTAAGGCTTCTTGAATAATGTTGGGAAACAGTAGCCATTTGCATCTGTATTAATGAAGGGAAAATAATATGGAAGTCAATGGCTACCAGTTTAAAACTTGCTTCAAAATATCTTCTTAACAGAGTTGGGTGTAACACGTTCCACATTAACGCGTTACTGTATTCTCATTACATTTTTGGGGAACGCAGTGATGTAACGAATTACATTTTAAATTTGTGTAATTTCATTACAATTACTAAAGTCAATGTAACTGCGTTATTTACGTTACAAATATAGTTTTTAGAAGAAAGAAAATGCTTTTACCTCACGTTTTCCGCTGCAGCATCAGTTAATGAGCATGCACTTTTAAAATTGCTGGAGAACGAGAGCTAAAACAGCTGCTGACGAGAATGGTTGCTTCTTCAAGTGGAAATACAGACATTACTTTGCAATATTTTTGCTTTTACGCTCAATGAAATCAGTGAAATGCAGCCTATGTCCAGTCTCTAAAGAACTTTCGACTGCTTTTAACTTGACCAGCAACTTGTTCAAGCACTAGAACAAAAAGCATTCTATACGACAATACTTGTCGCCAAGGAGGACACCGGCACCCAAAAACACGGCGGCCCAACTCAGCCTAAACAGGCTAAATTGGATTTTTGTGCAGGATCCAGAGTGAAGGTATCTTCTGAATGCGAAGAGAAGCGTAGCTGCTTATGGGGCCGTTCACATTGCACATGCAAGATTGTTATTTCTGATGGAGGCGCGCACTCGCATTTTCCAGGCGCACCTTGTATGGAATATACACATTTCGGTAGACTAATTACTTCAGACAAACACAGAATACCCAAACACTGCAGTGCTTTTTGATACTATGGATGCCAATGGTTACAGGTATCCAGTTTTCTTCTAAATGTCTTTTGAGTAAAAAAAAAGAAAGAAAGAAAAGTCAAACAGGTTTGAAACGAGCGAATAATGAGAATTTTACATTTTAGGGTGAATTATCTCTTTAAGTCTTTTGAATATGTCAAGCTGCTGTGATCAACCCGTTGTAATGTGTTCAGATATTAGATGATTTGAATATTGTGGTCAAAGCGGGCGAGACGACAGCGTTTGTTGGACCCAGCGGATCAGGAAAGACCACAACAATACAACTCATCCAGAGGTTCTACGACCCAAATGAAGGAATGGTACTGTCATTTGATTTAGTGATATTTTGATATCATTAATATGCTATTATAGTATTTTTGGCTTTTATTTAAAAATATTTTTTAGTTTTCATTTAAATGTTTACATTTTAGTAATGTGCTTTTGACTCTTTTATTACCTGATTTTTGTGTGTTTTTAATGTAATTTTGTTTTGTTTTATTAGTAGGCATCATTTCTCATTTTTGCATTGTTTATTTTTGCATAAGTCTTTTATCATCTATATAGATTTTATTTTAGCTTTTAATCAATGAAAACGATGTTTAATAGTACACTACACTGTAAATAAAAAATATCCGTAAATTAGCAGTTTTCCGTATTTTGTGATTCATGTTTTTATTTTTCCCCAGTCATTTCAAGAGTTCACACTTAGCTGATGATTGGTTATAAAGCTTGTTTGGCATGCTGTCCCAGGAGAGAGCCCTGAGCTCATAGATCCTCGAGCCCGGGGCTCCCTCCCGTTTGCAAGGCGAGAGGGGAGTTTGAGCTCAGGTAGATCTCGAGAACTCTCTTGCTCTAGAAGCTAATGAACAGATAGTGATTGCTCTTAAGAGATAACTACTTACTAGGAGCATGTTTATAATGCCAATTTAGATTAGTCAATTAACTTAAGTTGCATGTTTTTGGACAGTGGGAGGAAACCGGGGAACCCGGTGTAAACCCACGCGAGCACGGGGTGAACGTGTAAACTCCACACAGAAACGTCAGCTGGCTTGGTAAGGACTAGAACCAGTGACGTTTTTGCTGTGAGGCAACAGTGCTAACCACTGGGCCACCGTGCCACCCATCTAGGAAAGGAGGAGTAGGGGTGGAAGGGGGGATTCTTCAAAATGAAGATGGCTGTGATATGAAACTTAGGGTATTTATAGTGGCTTAGGAATTTTCTGATTGTTGAATCATGAATTGGATAATGCGGGACCAGCCGCAGCAATCATAAGCACGTGATCCTCTCGAAATTAGTTTATAAATAAACTTCACTTATCCTTTTGAATTGCATTATGGGACCTTGAACAACCTTAAAGCTAGAAATGTTCGAAAAAGTAATTTTTATTAACAGTTTAATAGTTTAAAGTGAAATATTATCTTGGTTGGTGTTGTATATTACTGAACAAAAACCTTGTAATAAACTGCCAGTAAATTTTCAGTATTTTTTATTTTTCTATATATTATTTCTTCTACATTATAATATTTCAAACTACTAAAATCTCAATAAGTCACTTTGTTAAACTGTAGAGTTAATATTTTCAACATCAAAAGTCGACAGAGCAGAGCTCCCATAATGCAATTCACAACTGTAAATAAACAGAAAACACTCGTGAATCACCAAATATGGAAACTGCTAATTAAGAGATATTTTCTACAGTGTACGCAAAAAAAAATTGTTGTTGGTTGTTCAAAGTATTTATTTAAAATACAATTCTTGTGTTTTTTTCACATAATTGCTTTGTACAATCCACTTAAATTTATGAGAAAAAAAAAACCTTGATCGAGTTGTGTTTGGGCAGTGTGTATGTAATTATGCACATTATATACATTGACAAAAACCTCCCTGAATGAATATTATTTAATGCATTTAAGTCAAGATATCTGGTCTAGTGTTGAATATCTGGTTGTGTGTCAGCATTTGTTTTGGTCATTTTTAGGTTTCCTTGGATGGTCATGACATCAGAAGTCTGAACATCCAGTGGTTGCGTTCTCTTATTGGCGTCGTGGAGCAGGAGCCGGTTCTGTTCGCCACCACGATCGCTGAAAACATCCGATACGGCAGAGCTGGAGTCACAATGCAGGAGATCATTGAGGCCTCCAAACAGGCCAATGCCTACAACTTCATCATGAGTCTTCCTCAGGTGAGAAGATTACTGTAGTACATGCACTACCACAACCATATCATAACTATCTCAATTAATTTGTTACAAAATACATACATTCATTCATTCATTCATTTTCTTTTCGGCTTAGTCCCTTTATTAATCTGGGGTCGCCACAGCGGAATGAACCGCCAACTTATCCAGCATATGTTTTACACAGCGGATGCCCTTTCAGCTGCAACCCATCACTGGGAAACATCCATACACACTCATTCACACTCATACACTACGGACAATTTAGCTTACCCAATTCACCTATACCGCATGTCTTTGGAATTGTGGGGGAAACCGGAGCACCCGGAGGAAACCCACGCAAACACGGGGAGAACATGCAAACTCCACACAGAAAATGCCAACAACAAAATGCCAACTGGCCGGGACTCGAACCAGCGGCCTTCTTGCTGTGAGGCGATTGTGCTACCCACTGCGCCACCGTGCTGCACTTACAAAATACACTCAAATTGTTTTTGCTGCTTCAAACTACTTATTTAAAATGAGATAAACCGACACAATTCTTGAGTTTTTTTAAGGGACAACTTAATTGTTTTATGTTCAACGTTGTTTTTAATAAAAATACCTTTTTTTATATTATCTTTGCATATTTTGCATATTAATTCTGGATATTAAACTAATTAAAGTGTGGTGTTTTGCAGACATTTGACACATTGGTTGGTGAAGGTGGAGGACAAATGAGCGGAGGGCAGAAACAGAGGATCGCCATTGCTCGAGCGCTGGTCAGGAATCCCAGAATCCTCCTGTTAGACATGGCCACATCAGCGCTGGATAATGAGAGTGAGGCTGTCGTGCAGGAGGCCTTGGACAAGGTGAGATTAATGATATCCTCACCAGCTGAAGCTAAAGTATAACCTTGGCACAATCTTTCATCCTGCTGACTTGCTAAATTATATGTGTTCTAATTGATCCGATTACATTTGCGCCCTGAAAAGTCCCACAATGCAATGTGAATGCATCGATATGCTCAATGCACCTGTAACGAAAGTTCGGAAGCGCAAAATATGAATCACGTGACCCAAATTGTCAAGCATAATTACAAACGAGAGACGTTTTTCTAAAAACAATTTGTTATTAATTTTTATGTGAAATGAACCAACATAGCTAGATAGGTAAGAAAAAATCTACAAATATTTGTAATTGTTTATTGGTTGAAATGTTGCTGGTATATGAAACAATCAAATTATTTAGCTATAATGTACTGTATAAAACTTGGTTCTGGTGTTGTTTAGAAATTCCAGTTTTGATGATGTACAGCAGGGGTCACCAAACTTGTTCCTGGAGGGCCGGTGTCTTGCAGATTTTAGCTCCAACCCTAATCAAACACACCTGAACAACCTAATCAAGGTCTTACCAGGTATACTTGAAACATCCAGGCAGGTGTGTTGAGGCAAGTTGGAGCTAAACCCTTCAGGGACACCGGCCCTCCAGGACCGAGATTGGTGACCCCTGATGTACAACAAGGATGTTTTCATGTCAAACTCAGTGTGTTGTGAACCAAGCTCATCACTGTTTTTACCAGTGCCCGAATTTGTGCACATGATCTACCGATTAATGACCTTAGGAGCAACGATGCTTAATGAGACGCACCAAATCATTAATCCGAATCAAAAATCTAGCAACCACAACATTTTTTTTTACAAACAATTAATAACACCTCAAGCACCCCAATCACTTTCATAACCACTTATAACAACAAGTATCGAGCATCAACTTAGAACATCTTAAATACCTAGCAACCACATACAGTAGAACCCCTTAGGAACCAGTTTTAACACACAAGAAATCTGGAAACTCCATAGAAGCCAACTAGTAACCAATTGAAACACTCTGAAACTACTTAGAACACCTTTATTTCAGTATGTTGATGTGCTTCTAACTGAAACATGATATTGAGTAGGGGCTTTCTTTTTGTGCATCATTCACTCATTACAAGCTAACAGTAAGAGGGGCGTGGTAAAGAATATTGTGTCTAACTGACATCATCAGAGAAGGACCGAGACTCCAAACGCTGAAGCAAATGCTTCATTGAAGATTAACATTGATGAATTAACACAGATGAATTGTTCACCTAAAGAATAACAATGTGTGCTAGCAAAATAAACATTGTTCATTTTGATTTCACATGGACTTTAAAATGCTTTAACAAACACCCAGCAACACCCTGGAAACACCTCAAACACCACTTTGAATACCTTTAATGTCTAGCAACACCATTGTGACCATCCAAGCAACCACCCAGAAGACTATAGCCACCCATATGTATGTACCCATATGTGAAAACTTTATAAGATGTAAGTTGACCTTTGACTTTTAAGACATAGGGGCCTTAGCTTTGTTTAAGAGAGATTTTCATCTGTTTGTTGTTGCGTACACTCATTTTGTGACATTTTTCAGGCTCGACAGGGCCGAACGACTATTAGCATCGCACATCGTCTGTCCACCATCCGTAACGCAGACGTGATCGTGGGCTTTGAGCATGGCCGTGCTGTGGAGAGAGGAACACACAGCCAGTTACTGGACAGAAAGGGAGTTTACTTCACCTTAGTCACGCTCCAGAATCAGGGGAAGGACACGGACACTGATAAACCAGAGAGCAGTGAGTATAGCCAGTTTCAGGAGTTAGTTATTTAGAACTTCATGTTCACATATTGCCTGAAGAAGTCATTCACCCAAAAATGAACATACAGTTGAAGTCAGAATTATTAGCCCCCTGTTTATTTTTTCCCCAAATTTCTATTTAATAAAAAAAAAATCTACACAATTCTAAACATAATATAGTTTCGATAACTCATTTCTAATAACTGATTTATTTTATCTTTGCCATAATGACAGCACATAATATTTTACTAGATATTTTTCAAGATAATAGTATTGAGCTTAAAGTGACATTTAAAGGCTTAACTAGGTTAATTAGGCAAGTTGGGGTAATTAGGCAAATCTTTCTTTAACAATGGTTTGTTCTGTAGACAATCGAAAAAACTATTGCTTAAGGGGGCTGATAATATTGACCTTTATATGGTAAAAAAAAAATTTAAAGCTACTTTTATTCTAGCCAAAATAAAACCAATAAGACTTTCTCCAGAAGAAAAAATATTTTAGCAAATACTGTGAAAAATTCCTTGCTCCGTTAAACATCATTTAGGAAATATTTGAAAAAATCAAAATGAAAAAAAAAATCAAAGGAGGGCGAATAATTTTGACGTCAACTGTACATGCTGCAAAACCTTTACAAATATTTCAAAAGGAGAATTTTGCCATGGAATTTCAATGCATCAGTACTTGTATCATTTTATATTTTATTGAGATTTACTGTTACAAAATGAACCACATGTTTGTTGCACAGGTATTTTTTGGCATTATTGAACAATGCATTGTATGGGTCAAAATCATTGATTTTGCTTTTATACAAAACATCATTACAAACTAGATGCATCAAAACTCATTTTTTGAATAGTAATATTCAATTCATCTTTGTTTATATAGCGCTTTTACAATGTAGATTATGTCAAAGCAGCTTAACATATAAGTTCTAGTAAATTAAAACGGTCAGTCCAGTTTTCAGAGTTGAAGTTCAGTTTAGTTCAGTTCAGTGTGGTTTAATTTTCACTGCCGGAAGTCCAAACACTGAAGAGCAAATCCATCAATGTGCAGCTCCACAAGTCATATATGCATTGATATATGCATTGCTAAGCACTTTATTTAGACTATTCTCGGTCAAGTATTGTCCAATCCTAACAAACCATACACCAATGGAAATATTATTTATTGTGTGATATTTATTAATGTATGTTTAGTAGTGTATAATTCTCAATTTCACAAAACTGACACTCACGACTGGTTTTGTGGTCCAGGGTCATATGTATGTATTTATATTATTTTACCATAGAATGTATTTAGTAAGGAAATTAATTTTCGAAGTAAACTAAATTTAATAAATAAAAAAAAAAATTATTAAATCAAATAAACAAGACAAACCTAAATAAAAAAAATAAAACATTTAAATGTATATGCCCGTTAGATTTACAAAATAGTTGTAAAAACAACTGGGCCAAAAAAAAATTATGTATTTATTTTTTTACCATGGAAAGTTGGAGAAAGAATTAAAGAAGAATATCTTATTTAATGAGAGTCTTCCTAAAAGCCTAGTAGGAACATTTAATTTAATTAGTAAATAATATACAAATTTTAAACATTATAATAGTATAAAAATATAAAATAAATCAGGGGAAGGGAAAAATTAATTTAAAATATTTAAATGCATATGCCCATTTACAAAATAGTTAAATAGTAAATTATTTATTATTGTAACAACTCGTTTGAAGACATGACGAAACAGGAACTCGATATTTGACAAAAGGACGGATTTATTAACAAACACTTACTGGATACAATCACTGGGTAGACAGGGCATGCAGACAGGACAATGATGCTGGAACAATAAAATACCAGACAACGAAGGACACAAACAGAAGGGTATAAGTATACAGGGATGATGATTAACTAATAAGACACAGGTGATGAACACAGGTGAAACTAGTGAACACTAAAGACGGCTGGAAACAGAACAAAGGGATCACATGACGACAACAAAAGCACATGGACACGACAGAACACTGACAATTATATATATTATTTATGGAAGGTTGGAAAAATAATTTATTTAATAATTAAATATCTTACCTTATTTAATGAGAGTCTTCTTAAAAGCCCAGTAGGAAAATTTAATTTAATTAAATGTAATTTTTAAATAATATAAAAAATGAATAATATAGTATAATAGTATAAAAATATCAAATAAAAAATGATAAAACATTTAAATGCATATCTAAAATCATTTAGATTTACAAAATAGTTGCATATGCAAAAGGAAACAGCACTGTGAAGAGCTTAGATTTTAAATGGCATGATTGACAATATTTACATTTACATGAAGCGTTCATTTCACTGCTAACAAGATACTGAATCACAGCTGCAGAGCCGAGAGATACAGAGGAGGAGGAATTTGAGGAGCTCAGGAGATTCAGCAGTGGAAGTTATGAGAGTGTATTAAGGTACATCACGCCTCGTATTTAAAAAAACATCATCCAAAATGGTGTCTTGTGTACTAAAATGCCTTTCCTATTTGCTCTTTTTGAGACGGCGATCTCTTTCTCAATTGTCAAACAGTCTTTCCAATGCCATTTCTGGAAAATTTGAACTCAATTCAGACATTTTTGAAACGGAGGAATTGGAAGACGACAACAAGGTTTGGAGCTGAATAGAGCTTTTCAGCAACACCATGCAATAATAACACGTGTATTATAATAGCTCCATGTTGTGTTGCAGAAAAGCAAAGGTAAAGCAAAAGAGGACATTAAACCGGCTCCTGTGGCTCGAATCCTGAAGTACAACCGTCCCGAATGGCCTTATATGCTGATGGGGTCTATAGGTGCTGCCATAAACGGATCCCTCAACCCCATCTATGCGCTGTTATTCAGTCAAATACTTGGGGTGAGTGCTGAAAAACACACAGAATCACAGAAATAATGGTCACACTTTAATTTAATGTACAATACGGTTGTCACGATACTGGAATTCAGTACCATTCGATACTGAAATTTTAAAAACGTCCATTTCCTGCTAACATTTGAGCGCGGTTGAGCACGTTTTTAAACAGCGCGGATTTGCCATTGTGTTCACGTGCTCAACAGTAATGACTGTGATTTGGCCGTAAAGGTCATCAGTTAACCAAACTCACCGCTGTTTACTGAGTGTAAACCACAGGGACACTGGAGCGTTTTAAAGCTGCGATTCATCAGCGGATCGCTCGTATCTCAGCTTATAGACAAACCAGCTGATCGACGTGACTTTGCATCAAAGTTTTGCATCACGTTTTCTTCAGAAAATTTCTTCAAGACTCTACAAGTGTTTTACAGAACAGGGGATTTAACGTTAAATACATTTTTAAATGTAAGTTTTTAAAAACTATTAAATAACGAATATGTTTGAATAAGTTAAAATGTAAAAATTAGTATTTTTGCAAGTGATAAAACATTATGTCGGTCACACTTTACAATAAGGTTTCATTAGTTAATATATTTGCTAACATAAACTAATAATGAACAACGCTTGTACAGCAGTTATTTATCATAGTTCAGCATTTACTGATGCATTATTAACATCCAAATTCATGCTGGTTAACATTAACTAATGCACCCTGAGTTAACATTGAACAACTGTATTTTCATTAACTAACAAATACAAACTAACTAACAAACTAACTAACAAATACTGTAATGTATTGTTCATTGTTTGTTCATGTTAGTAAATGCATTAACTAACATTAACTAATACAATCTTATTGTAAAGTGTTACCATTATGTCTTATACAAGATTAATAAAAATATCTAGTGATTAATAGTTTTGGAAAGAAATCCAAATCACATACCGTCCAGAGAATGTATTTAATTTAATGAAGAAGTTTTGGACTTTTTGATCGCTAATAAAATACATCTATAAAGTTTAAATGTTTTCAAATTAAAAAAAAGTATGAATATGAAAGTATGTTTATATGAAAAGTTTCTTTCCTCAGGCCATCGACCTCATGAACAGTTAAATATTCTCCTACTGTGCAATAAATGTGCAATACTTTCTCTACGCAGTTGTACACAGCACCTTATAACAATTTACAATGCAATACTTTCTCATACGCACTGTTACACAACACCTTATAACTTGTATATTTATAACAAATCTGTAAATACAATTCAACAGCCAGAGCTTTTTGACTGATTGCATCTCTGTTTAATGTTTGTCATATTTTCTCATATTTATTTCGTGTTGTCACTTTATGTACACTGGAAGCTTCTGTAGCCAAAACAAATTCCTTGTGTGTGTAAGCACACTTGGCAATAAAACCTAATCTGATTCTGATATATGATTCAATAATCAGTAGTGGATGAGTAGAGTGTGTTTTTGCAGTTGTGTTTAGAGACATTTTCATTTGAAGTATTTATGTTATTCAAAGTTTAACAATATTACGGCTGTTTTTCAGACGTTCTCAATTCAGGACCAGGATGACCAGAGGAGGCAGATAAACGGGATTTGTATTTTGTTTGTGGTCATAGGAGTCGTAAGCTTCTTTTCACAGTTCTTACAGGTATTTCCTCTGTTTCTTTGTCTTTTTGTTGTCTGTGTTTGATTGTTTCCCTATAGTAATGTGAGATATTGGGTGCAGGGCTACTCGTTTGCTAAATCAGGAGAGCTGTTGACCAGACGGCTGAGGAAATTTGGATTTCAGGCGATGTTAAAGCAAGAGATCGGCTGGTTTGACGATCCCATGAACAGCCCTGGTGCTTTAACGACCAGATTGGCCACCAATGCCTCCATGGTTCAGGGGGTGAGTGCAGAACATATTACAACAACTTAGTGTTGTAGTGTTTATATTCACTATGAAATAGATAAAAATATTCATTTTCAAAAGGGGTGTACTCATTTATGCTGAGCTCTGTATAAATGTGCATAAATTAAAGGAAAACGTTTTGTTCATATGGACCATTCATAATCATTTTAAATAACTGTTTTTTACAATATTGACCAAAATAATCATGATTATGATCTTTCTCATAATCGAGCAGTCCAATATCAAAGGTGCAGCAGCAAATGAAAACCATGAACGTTTAGTTATAAGAATCAAAGAGAAAATTAATATGAAACATTGGCTGAATTTGGCACATAGAAACTTACACTTATGGTGCGTTCACACCAGACGCGGATGAAGCATCAAGCGCGAGTAATTTACATGTTAAGTCAATGCATAGATGCGAATAGACATCCTGCGAATGCGATTCGCACTAATACATTGGCGCGAATTGAGCATTTTACACGCTTAACGTGCGAATAGCTTGAGTTGGAAAATCTGAACTTTAGCAGACATTCACACTGCGTTAACCAATCAGGAGCTTGCTCTTGTAGGGGCGTGATTATGACGTAACGCCTGTTGTTGGTTCTCCTGCTGACACCGAACAACAGCTCATCAAACTGGGCTCGGCTCAGTCGAAAGCACCGCTGAAAGCTTCCATCATCCAGGTACAGTTTCTGTAGGAGTTGATGAACTCACAGAGCTGGGTGCACTTCTGAAAGGATCTAGTGGACTCAGACACGGCGCCAAACAAATTTACATTGCTTTTCAGTCTTCCTAAAGCACATAAACACAGCTATTCTCTCAATAAAATCCATCTTAGCCATTTAGCAATGAAGCTAGAGTCACCGGGCAGACAGAAGCCCGCCCATGACGCGAATCCGTGTCTATTGTGAAGTGAATTTGACAAGCGAATGAAGCGCGTAAACTCAATGTTCACACGTCTATTTATGCGCAAATAGCGTGATTTATTTACGCATGCCATGTCTGGTGTGAACACATTATTAGAAAGTTACACTTAAAAAGGCTTAAAGGTCCCATGAAGTGCTTGAAATATGCATGTAGATCCTCCTCTTTTAAAAAGCAGCCAATAGCATTTTATATTTTATCACAGCTCTGCCAGTAAGAGTGGTTGAGATCAAGTGCATCAAATGAAAAGCATCTTGAAGGAGGCGGGGCATGTCAGATACTAGAGAGCATTTGATTGGTCAGAAGATTTGATGGGAAACTGTAGTATGTGTTGACGTGAAAAAAATCATTGACCCATTTAGGCGGAAGTGACAAACTGCAAGCTTTGTATGTTTATATCTTCTTAGTGCAAATTTCGTCACTGATTTTTACCACACAAACTTATAGATATCCTTTATTTTAATTTCACAAGACTTTTAAAATGCCATGTATAAAAATACCAAATTTAAAGTAGACTTTAATTTCCTGATAAAGATTCATCACGTGCCCTTTTAAGATTTACATCAAATACTGTATGTATAGGTGAAGTGTGTGTTTGATTGTGTGACATGGGTTCTTCATCAAAGGCCACAGGTTCACAGATCGGCATGATCGTCAACTCTCTGACCAACATCGGCGCTTCATTCATTATTGCCTATTACTTCAGCTGGAAGCTCAGTCTGGTGGTGACCTGCTTCCTGCCTCTCATCGGCCTCTCTGGAGTCTTTCAGTCCAAAATGTTGACAGGACTCGCTAATGAGGACAAAACTGCACTGGAGGCTGCAGGACAGGTAAACGTCATGTTTAATACAGCTTCATCCACTCATTCAAATGCAAAATTGTATTGTAATGTTTTATATACAAGTAATGTATTTACTGGAGAAAGTGTAAAAAAAGAAAACAAAACACAACAACTAAAGATAAAATGTTGTTTTAAATTTTTTGTTGTTAAATATCAATATCTTTTTATTTATAAATTTGTATACATGTCTTTGTATATTTTATACATGCTTTGTTTTTCAGATTAAATTTATACAAGAAATAGTCCTTTCCGTGTGGCATTGTTTTTTTTTTTTATTAAACTTTATTCAAAAATTAAATATTTTTTTTATAAAAAATTAAACATCATGAGAAAACAATTTCATAATAACAAATCAAAAATTAGTTCATCCTCAATTACGGCGCAGATAATATTATCATAACACCACTTTAATTTAAAACACTCCACATCATTCATTAAATTGTAATACTTGTATTCCGCACTGACTCTAGCCCTCAAATATGGTTTAAAAAGAAGAACCTCATCTTGATTATTTTTGTCACATCTTGATCTATCCTATTGAGGGAGAGTGATGGCTTTATTTAGTTTTTATTTATTATTATTTAACAAAATTATTGATTTTTGGTTCTCAATTTTTTTTTTTGTACTTCATTTAAGATAAAATAGTTTTTCTTATTAATATTTTATATTTCTGCTTAATTTGAGTATTTTCATAAGTTACAAGCTTGAAAGTACAATGTTTATATTTAGCATTTTATTATCATTATTATTATTAATTAACTATTAATTGATCGAATTTACAGAAAACTATATTTTATATTGTCATATATATATATATGTATATATGTATCGTTATGAGGAAATGAGATGACTTGTATTTCATTAATATAACAGTAAGAGTAATAAACAGTCTAGGAAATATCTCTATTTTTCACTTGGTGTATCTTGATGCACTGAAATAACTGTAACCAAAATAAATATTTTATAGACGCAATATAGACTAATATAATAGACTAATAACTCATAGCGTGGTTCATACGGTCCTGGAAGACAGAAAAACCCACAAAAGTTTTGGAAAAGTCATGGAAATTAGTTGGAATATAGGTTAGTTGTCTTTACTTTTAATCTGTCCTTGGCCAAAAACCTGCTCTCACATTATTAGTGCTGTGTAAGCAATATCTAAATCAATTTTACATAGATATAAAAATTTATTTAAACCTAAATAGATTGTCGCAAGTTTTATGATATGTTGTAATAAATTTGAACGTGCATTGTGTTTCTTATTATTTACCACATATACATAGACATTCCATGAAACATTAAATCATGGACATTTACTTGAAAGTCCTGAAAAAGTCATGGAATTTTAGTAGTAAAAATGTGCATGAACCCTGTCATACTGATATGAGATATTAAACTTTCATGTTTATGTTAAATTGTTCGGTCTGTTCATATGCAGGTGTCCAGTGAAGCTCTGAGCAACATCAGGACCATCGCCGGTTTAGCCAAAGAAAAGCACTTTGTGGCTCAGTTTGAAAAGCAGCTTCAAGCTCCGTATAAAGCAGCCAAGAAAAAAGCTCATGTTTATGGGGTTTGTTTCGCATTCGCTCAGTGCGTCATTTTCATGGCCTACGCTGCATCCTTTAGATATGGAGGATATTTGGTCAGTCATGAGGGGCTTCCATACATGATGGTGTTCAGGTAAGTGTGGTTATCTGTAACTTTCAAGCAATGCATTTTGGGGTGGCACTTTAATAATAACCATACCGCCAATGGGAAGCTTAAAGTCTGTGTGAAATCCAAATTAGATTTATGGTTAAATTCAGGTTTTGGGTAAATGCTTAGATTTCTTTTATCTTTGCCATGATGACAGTACATAATATTTCACTAGATATTTTTCAAGATACTAGTATTCAGCTTAAAGTGACATTTAAAGGCTTAACTAGTTTAATTAGGTTAATTAGTCAAGTCATTGTCAAACAGTGGTTTGTTTTGTAGACAATCAAAAAATATATTGTTTAAGGGGGCTAATAATATTAACCTTAATATGGTTATAAAAAATAAAAACTGCTTTAAAATTGGGTAAAATTGCTCAGCACTATTAAGTGAAGTTTATTTATAAACTAATTTCGAGAGGATCACGTGCTTATGATTGTTCACATCTGGTCCCGCATCAGCTCACGATTGATTCACCAATCAGATGATTCCTAAATCACTATAAATAACCAGAGTTCTCTTATCTTAGTATCTTCGTATTGAAGAACCCCCACCCACCCCTACTACCCCTCCTTTCCAGATGGACGACACGGTGGCCCAGTGATTAACACTGTTGCCTCACAATAAAAATGTCTCTGGTTAAAGTCCCTACTAAACCAGTTGACATTTCTGTGCGGAGTTTGCTTGTTCTCCCCATGCTCGTGTGGGTTTTCCCCAGGTTCTCCGGTTTCCTCCCACAGTCCAAAAACACGCAACTTAAGTAAATTGAACCCACCAAATCGATACCATAGCCAAGCTCTAAGCAAGTGTACATCTCTTCTTAGCCATTTTATCAGCCAGAAATAAGTCGGGGGAGTTCATTGAGATCTACCTGAGCTCAAACTCCCCTCTCACCCTGCAAATGGGAGGGAGCCCAGGGCTCGAGGATCTCGTGAGCTCAGGGCTCTCTCCCGGGACAGCATGCCAAACAAGCTTTATTATCCATCATCAGCTAAGTGTGAACTCTTGAAACATTATTTGGGAAATATTTTGGCTGTACATGTGAAACAGGACTGCTAAAATAAAGTGCTACCTATAATTCAATGAAGAAATGTTGCAATAGGTCAAGTCATACAGTAGGTGTTATAAATAAATGTTTTTTGTGTTTATTCCTCAGAGTGATTTCTGCTTTGGTGACCAGCGCCACTGCACTTGGCAGAGCTTCATCTTTCACACCAGACTATGCTAAAGCGAAGATCTCTGCTGCACAGCTTTTCCAACTGTTGGACAGAGTTCCCAAAATTAATGTCAGCAAAACAGAAGGACAAAGCTGGGTAAGAAAGCTTGTTTTTCTTTCATCCCTATTGTTAACATTGTTTTCCTATCTTCAACCATGCAAGACATGTCTTCTGAACCCATCTGTCTATGGTTTGGCTAGTTAGCCATGCCCATTTATCCCTTGCTGGTAAAACTTTACCATTCTGTGGGGGGGAAACCCATATTTTTCATTCACTGTGGGCTGTTTACACAGCACATAGTCAGAGACATGTACAGTTGAAGTCAGTATTATTAGCCCCCCTGTTTATTTTTTTCCCCAATTTCTGTTTAACAGAGAGAAGATTTTTTCAACACATTTATAAACATTATAGTTTTAACAACTCTTTTCTAATAACTGATTTATTTTATCTTTGCTATGATGACAGTACATAATATTTTACTAGATATTTTTCAAGATACTAGTATTCAGCTTAAAGTGACATTTTAAAGGCTTAACTAGGTTAATTATGTTAACTAGGCAGGATATGGTAATTAAACAAGTCATTGTATAACAGTGGTTTGTTCTGTAGACAATCGAAAAAAAAATAATACAGCTTAAGGGGGCTAATAATATTGACCTTAAAATGGCTTTTAAAAAAAAATGAAAAACTGCTTTTATTCTAGCCTAAATAAAACAAATAAGAGTTTCTCCAGAAGAAAAAATATTATCTGAAATACTGTGAAAATTTCCTTGCTATTTAAACAAGAAAAAATAATCAAAAGGGGGCTAATAGTTCTGGCTTCAACTGTAACTATTTATTTATTTATTTTATTTATTGTTTATCATTTATTTGTTATTTATTTATTGATTGATTTTTATTTAATTTAATTAGTTTTATTTTATTTTAACAAAAACATTGACTCTTATTTTGCATTATAAAATAAAATGTACTTGTTTATACAAACTTTAAGGGCAGAGTTGTTTTCAGTGGCGGAACCAGAGGGGCACTGGACACCCCTGACATCCGATTGGCCACCCTGGGTACCACCCCAAAAATTTATTTGCTGCTGGCAGTTCCTGATGCTGATTGACATCTCGTTTGTCTAAAGAAGTTTTTTAATCTTGCCGACAGTAAGCTATTTTCAAAACAATGACGAACCGCAAGACAAGAGCATGGTTTCAAGTAAGACGAACCGTGTTGGGCAGTATCGTCGCTACAGGTAGTGCTACTAGCTTAACTACATTTTTCAGTAGCGTGGCGGTAGCGTCGGTACTTTCTAAATCAAAAAGATTTTCAGTAGCGAAGCTATTCTTCTAAGCAAGTAGCGTCCACACAAGCTACATTTACCGATCGCGGATCAATAAGTGACGGCACCGACATTCACAGAGGTGTGAGGCCAGTGTCTAGCCGATTAAAGTAAATCCATATGATGGCGAGAATGACTTTCTTTTTCTTCCTGTTTCATGGTGGTCGACAACAAACTTGCGTGGGTGTGTGGGTGTGGACCCCCTGAAATAGCAGTGGCTTCCTCATGTAAAAAAATTTATTCTCTGACACTGGTTGTTTCGTTTTATTTTAATGGTAAATATCAAGGTTTTATTTATTTATTATTTAAGTTTTTATTTAATATTTAAGTTTTTTTTTATTTGATACTTTCTTATTGTTTATCAGAAATGTATTTGTATGGTTTTTTTTTCTAATTTGTTTAATATCTTTTTATATTTGTAATGTTTTAAAATGTTACACTCATAAAATGATGTTTGCTGTTTGTTAAAACTGCTTAGTTAAAATGAGCTGAATCAACACAATTCCTGAGTTTTTTTAGGGACAGCTTAATTGTTTGTAAAAACTAATAAGTTAACTTTAATTCCTTCATTTTGTCCCAAAATAAATCCATTGTATGGAACCCAGTTTTTTTACAATGCATTTTATTTATTTATTTTAATGTTATTTTGTTTCTGATTTTTATGAACCTTATAAAATAACATTTTTTTTACACTTTACCAGAATGACTTTAAGGGCAAAGTGGAATTCAAAGGGTGCAGGTTCACGTATCCCAGCAGGCCAGACATGCAGGTTTTGAGGGGTCTGGTGGTGTCGGTTCATCCAGGACAGACTCTGGCTTTTGTGGGCAGCAGTGGCTGTGGAAAGAGCACCAGTGTTCAGCTGCTGGAGCGCTTCTACGACCCCGATGAGGGACAAGTGGTACGAAACCACATTTACTGCATGCTTGATGCACCCTAACATTTCACCTTCATCTCGCTTTTTAAATGAATAATTTCTATAGGATCCTGTACATAGTGATGGCTGCTTTCATGAAGCTTTGAAACCTTTACAAATCTTATGTTGTGAATCAGTAGTTTCGCAATGCATATCAAATTGTCAGGGTTGTGTGATTTCTGTAAGCAAGGCTTCATTACATCATTGGTAACACTTTACAATAAGCTTGTATTAGTTAATGTTAGTTAATATATTTACTAAAATGAACAATACATTTATTACAGTATTAATTCATGTTAGTTAACATTCATTGTTAGTTCATGTTAACTCACGGTGCATTAATGTTAACAAGCATACATTTGGATGTTAATAATGCATTAGTAAATGTTAAACTATCATTAATAAATGCTGTACGACTATTGGTCATACTTAGTTCATACTACTAAATACATTAACTAATGAAACCTTATTGTAAAGTGTGGCTACATCATTACTGTTTTGAAAGTTCTGTGGTTCTCCACTGGGGGCGATCTTAGTAATACCTTAAAATTAACATGAATCAAGTGGGTTTACTCAGATTCTCCCCAGTGGCGAATTACTGAATAGGTTTCATAGTTTTTACCTGATCTCAGGTAATTTTTACGAATTTGCAGACATTTTAATGATACATTTGTACAATGTAAAGGAATAATAGTTAATAATAGTAAAAAAAGTTTCTTTGTTGGCTTGTTTAAAAAAGCTAACCAAACAATAAATAAGCCTTGAAAACTTATAAAAGAATGCATATTATGCAGACTATTAATATTTAATGATATTAGATAAACTAAATGCATTTATAGGTTATACGTTAAATTTTAATTTCGCAGTATGCGTCGGTGCCTATAGCCTTGAGGTTAGTGTGTTTACATAACACTAGGGCATTTAAGGTCTTTTGCCATAATCCTTCTCCTCTCTTTGCTTTACTCTCTCTAGCCTACACCGTCCTATCCCCATAAAGGGGAAAACCTCTAAAAAATAAATGTATATACTGTAAGTTTGCAATATGTTTGGAAAAACTCGATTCTAATGGATGTTTTGCCTGAGTTTTTGTTTCATTTACACTGTTTTATCCACCAGTTTGCCCTATCACTTAATGTTTTGAACGCTTCAAAACAGCAAATCATTTTGCGAAGCAATTGGTTCAGTTGTTTCAAAGCTTTGAAAAGCTGTCTTTCTCCCATCATTACCTGTACAGTGAGCTTCAACAGAGAAGGTACTTCTTAATGAAACTTTTGTCTTTTAATGTTGACAACACATGGTTGATCATGTTTCATAGCGCTTTTATTGAAAGTATTGCAACATTTTGTGTGATCTGTTGGTATGTAAATGCTTCTGAGGCCCAGAAGAGGTTACTGGGGAAGGTGGTAACAACAGCCAGTAAGATTTTGGGAATAAAACTAAAGTATATTGATAGTGTATACAAAGAAAGAGTATTAAATAAGGCTATCATGAATGTCAATGATGAGAGGCATCCTTTATCATACACCTTCAAATTGTTACCATCAGGTCGTTGATAGATGTGTAAGAAATAGGACAAAGTTATAATTTATACCTCAAGCAATTAAGTTTTTAAATTCCTCCTCTCTCAGTAGCAGTTGATGGCCAGTATACTGGATATTTAATTAGAGTAGGGGTACAATGGTACTTTAGGTTTTTAAATCATTTATTTATATTCATGCCAAATGTGAAATTGTCAGATGTTTCTGTGAGTGTACACTGCTGAAATCTCTCTACGGGGACGAATAAAGTTAACTAATTAACTAATATCACAACCACAGGCACAATTTTTGTTTAATGTTTATTTTTATTTCATTTATTTTTATAACATCTTCTTCTTTAATTCTTTTAAAAAGTAGAAAAGTCAAACAATCAATAAAAAATTGTTGTCGGGTTTAATAATTTTGCAACACCTCATTTGAATTAAAAAGTATCATTATTAATATATTATTATGGTATTATTATTTTTTTCTTATCCCGAAGATGTTAGGTGGCCATGCACTTATTTTAATAAACTCTTGTACTGTTATGAATTTGAATCATGTTTTAATAACGGTTTAATAAAAAAAAATTAATGCAGCAGTATATATATATATATATATATATATATATATATATATATA
>CAIGQW010006086.1:1728093-1750963 GCA_903798125.1 Danio choprae
GTGTGTGTGTGTGTGTGTGTGTGTGTGTGTGTGTTTGTATAAATGAGAATCTAATTTGAATTGACTATTAGAACACAATAAAAAGAAAAATATGATTGGATTACAGACAATTTCATGTGGTCGACATAACACAGATATAGTATTTTTAATTAGTCCTCATTTGTATATATTTGCTTTGAAATGTCTAATTTATTTATATTATTAAATTAGAAGAGTTTTTAACATATTGGTTATTTCACCTGATGCCAGAAATGGCAACAAAACCAAATAAAATGAATCATCAATGTACTACTCGCATTGCTGCTTTATTTTATATCACCAGGAAATACAGTGTAAAATAGAAAGTTTATGATATGCCGTTTATGATAAGTGATATGTTTGTGCATTCATTTTTCTTTACTACACAGATACTTGTACATGTTTTTTTTATGAAAAGTAAACCGTTTTACATTTTTATCTTGCATATTATTATTATTATTATTATTATTATTATTATTATTATTTTTATTGTTATCATTTATGTGTTTTATCTTATGTAATATTTATTGTTGTTGATATCTTTTTATTGTTATGATTTTTTTATTATAAAAAGTAGGGCTGCACAATATTGGAAAAAACAAACATTACAATATTTTGTTGTTGTTTTTTTTGTGATTTTTATATATTGCGATATGAATATAATTTCTCAAGATAACTCTGTTTGGAAAGAATTCATAATTTTATGTTGATTGGGCTGGTTTTGTAGGGAAGTGCATCTACATAAAATCTGCAGTTATAAAAAAAATAAATACGTACAAACTTAAAGCACAAATGAAAATAGAACAGCACTTTATGATGGAGTCTAACAGTATTAAGGTACAGAAATGCAATAATCACGTAAAATAACACGGCATAGTCTTCATTGTATAAATTATTTGCACATTGCGATATCGATGCTGAAATAATATATTGCGCAGCCCTAATAAAAAGGGATATTTCTAAAATGTTTTAATAAAATTTGGTCTGGTTTTGCCATGAAATAGCCAGAGAAGCTGATATGGCAATAAATTCACAACTTTCTCTTTCTACACAGATACTTGCTTTAAGAAATGCAAAGAGGATGAAACCATGTTTGACATGATACAAAAAAACAAACAAGGTGAGAAGTTGACCTAATATCAGGAATATATAATATGTGTGCATATTAAATAACCACCACCTTATTTAAATGTATTTTTATATTAGAATTGAAGGAGAACTCGTCTTTACTGAGAGAGATGTCTGCTGAACGTGTTGAGATGGTGTCGGGGATTGAAGACAAGGAGCATCACAAAGCGCTCCTGTTTCAGAGAATTGAGAAGCTCAAGAAGGATCAGGCCAAAAACAGGGAATGTGTGTAGAACTTTCTGTCCTCTCAGATGCTGGTGTGCTATTGCTATTATATATAAAAAGCATTTGTTGAAGACAAAATGATTAGCCTTCATTTCTTAAATATTTTTCCAGTGATGTTTAACAGAGCATGGACATTTTAGGAGTACTTCCTAATATATTCTTCTGGAAAAAGCCTTATTTCTTTTAGTTTTGACAAGACAAATCCTATGAATTGCCTAGTTTACATAACTTGTTTAGTTAACCCATCTTAGTTAAGCCTTTAAATTGTACTTTAAGCTGAATACTGTTATCTTGATAAATAAATAGTAAAAATTTTTATGTTCTGTAATCATAGCAAATGCAAAAGAAATTAGTTATTAGAAATTAGGTACTGGCCTCACGGAGGCGCAGTGGGTAGCACGATCGCCTCACAGCAAGAGGGTCGCTAGTTCGAGCCTCGGCTGGGTCAGTTGGCATTTCTGTGTGGAGTTTGCATGTTCTCCCCGTGTTGGCGTGGGTTTCCTCCGGGTGCTCCGGTTTCCCCCACAAGTCCAAAGACATGCGGTACAGGTGAATTGGGTAAGCTAAATTGTCCGTAGTGTATGTGTGTGAATGAGTGTGTGTGGATGTTTCCCAGTGATGGGTTGCAGCCGGAAGGACATCTGCTGCGTAAAACATATGCTGGATAGTTGGCGGTTCATTCCGCTGTGGCGACCCCAGATTAATAAAGGGACTAAGCCGAAAAGAAAATGAATGAATGAATGAATGAAATTAGGTACTAAAACTGTTATGTTTTAAAAAATATTTTGTCCTTTAAACAGCACTTGGGAAATATTTATATAATTAAGATTTCACAGGAGGGCTAATACTTCAACTGTGTGAGAGATGAGTGGATTTAGAAACACCATTAGCTGCTGCTGCTGCTAAGGACACTTTGAAGCAAGTGGTGAACAAATGCCAAATTCCTCCTTCAGAGATGAGACCTTTTTATCAATGTTTACATTTTGAATAAGTGGCAAGAGGAGTGGGATGCATTGGAAAATAATAAACTATATGAAATCCAACCTAAGATCTCAAACAGAATTTTAAGACATATTAAAACTATATTTGATCAAGTGATTTTTACCAGATGTCGTATTGGACATACAAGACTAACCCATGCCTTTTTGCTTAAAGATGAAGACCCCACTCAATGTTTGTACTGCACAATTCCCCTTATTGTAAAGCACATTTTACTGGACTGTCCTGCTTTTAATGATTCCAGAAGACCTTTTTTATGAAATGAAATCTCTTAAGGACATTTTTAACAAAGTGACACCAGGAAAAATATTAGAATTTTTATCATGTATTAACGCTAAAAATCTTATTTAATTTATGTATTCATTTGTAAGTTGTTTTTAATTGCATATTTATTATTGAAATGTTATTGCCATGAAAATAGCCTTGGTTGCTGACATGGCATTAAATTAAAACAAACAAACAAACAAAAACAAGAAACGCTATTAATCACTTGCATTAAATATATTGCTGAGAAATGCAAGTGTGATACAGTTATGATTTATTAATTATACATACCTTTAAATGGAAAATCATGTCCAAAACAAATATGTATTTTATTGCTATTTTCAGCATATCTATCTGCAAGTTACAAAAAAAATGAACAGGATTTTTATTTCTGTTTAAACTAATGGTGGTTATGTGCATTTCTATAGTGATTCAGTCGCAAAACAAAGCCAACAAGGACAGACTGAAGAAGCTGAACAAATGTAAAGACGTCTTTCAGAAGCATCTCAGTCTTGAGATCAGAAAAATCCAAGGTAAAGTCTTTGTGTTTAACCCTGACATAAAACTGAAGTTAGTTTTTCACCCCATTATATATTTATTATTATACCATAATTGAAAAACAAATGTATTGAAAACTATTGAGTCTTGTAAAGTGTACTAGTTCTGGCTCACATACCAAAAGTGAGCATTTCCAAATGTTTTAATCACTCAGATTGTTGTTAATGATGATACAGTTTGCAGTACAATGGTGTGTTAAATTTTGAAGCTGTTAGTAGCAGTCTCATATAGTTGAAGACAAAATGATTAGCTCTTAAATTGCTGTTTGACGGACAGATTTGTCAAAGCATTTTTAAACGGTTTTATTAACTAATTTCTAATTTCTTTTGTCTTTGCCATGATGGCAGTACATACTATTTTACCACACTCAAAAAATTACGTTTGCTGTTTGTTCAAACTGTTTGTTCAAGCTGAAACGACACAATTCTTGAGGGGGTTTTTTGTGACAACGTTTTATGTTCAATCCACTCACAACGTTATCCACAAAGAGAGTTATCCACAAATAACCATAGTGCATTATTGTGCTTAAATAAACCACTGGGCAACTGAACATAAAGTAAAATAGAGTCACGGCATAAAGCATTGCCAGTTTAGACCATTCATTCATTCATTCATTCATTTTCCTTCGGCTTAGTCCCTTATTTATTAGGGGTCACAACAGTGAATGAACCGCCAACTATTTCAGCATGTGTTTTACGCAGCGGATGTCCTTCCAGCTGCAACCCAGTACTAGGAAACACTCATTCACACACATACACTACGGACAATTTAGCTTATTCAATTCCCCCATAGTGCATGTCTTTGGACTGTGGGGGAAACCGGAGCATCCAGAGGAAACCCACGCCAACACGGGGAGAACATGCAAACTCCACACAGAAATGCCAACTGGCCCAGACGGGACTCGAACCCGCAACTTTCTTGCTGTGAGGCGATAGTAGAACCCAGCATTTTTTACAGTGTAGTTATTTTTGAAAGATACCAGTATATCAACTTATATATAAATGTAAAGGCTTAAATAGGTTAATTAGGTTAACTAGACATGTTAGATTAATTAGGCAAGTCTGAAATACTGTGGAAAGTGTTATTGCTCTGTTAAAAATATTTTAAAAATAATTTACATTTCACAGGAGTGCTAGTAATTTTGTCTTCAACTGTACTGTAACTTTGGAGGTGTAAGGTTTGTTCTTGTATTTGAAGGTGAGAAGCTGCAGTTTGTCTTCAGGAACATCAGTGCTAAAGATCCAGACATGGTTCATGCATTTCTCCTCCAGCTGGACGCAGAGGGCGTTTACCACAGTAAGACTCATCTTCTGAACAGTTAAACCTGCTTCACACATTAGAACCAATTATCCATGTTATCTTTATACCAATTAAACAATGTCTATTTTATGATTTAGTGAGGCAAGTTAATTATTGCATAATGATTCAAGTTTGTGGTACAAACTGTAAAATTGTGAAAAAAGTAATACAGCTTAAAATAACTGTTTACTATTTAAATGTATATTAAAATGTAATTTATTCCTGTGATATATTATATTCCTGTAACAGTTCTATTTGATTTACCAAAGTCACACAAGTGGCTATTTCACATCTGTCACATCCATAATGAAGCTTTTTCCTCATGAATCCAAAAGATAAAATAAAATCAGCCATTTTTGTTTTATAGTGAGCCAACTCTTATCTTTTTGATGAGCATTGTTTCTTTTAGGTTGTGCAGTTTAATTCACAGAGTTAGTTTGTTGTATACGGTAAACTTGCTAACTTTTTCCATCACATCCATAAACCATGTTTATTTCCTTCATTTAAAATATAAAAAATGTTTACAGATTGATACTTTTCTGATGACATAACTCTGTGGTTAGTTGCTTTGGAAAATATAAACAGATGTTCCAATATAATCTTAACATATACTTTCTATCTGAATTTATGTTTTAAGATTTTACTGCAAATGTCGCATCCATAGCATTGAAATTTCTCATTTAATAACATTGTGTAATTCTCATAATCATGAAAAAGAAAAGGGGGCAAATTTTGAACAGCGATTATGTTTTTTCCTCACAGTTATCTCCTGTGACCCACCGCTGGAGAAAATGACACACTTAGAGAGCAGACTGCAGGAAACCAACAACTTCTCTGCCTTCCTCGCTAACGTCCGGAGAGAGTTTGTGGCGCTTCATACAGGTGCAAAGATGGCCTGAATTTCAGAAACGGTCAGAGACCCAGACACCATATTTATAGATATCATCAGCAAATATATCCTGCTTTTATTTTCCTCAACCTCCAGTAATCACTTAATGTGAAACATTCAAACGTTTATGCTTTGTACATTGCTTTATTGATTCATAATTTTAACAATAAACAACATTTATACAAGTCATAAAACTTAAAGTGCTTCGTTGTATACTACAGTGACAATATAATGTAAACAATTTGTATGCTGTGTGGTCAATTATAAATAAAATTAACAATACATTTTTTTGTGAAACGTTGTATAGCAGCCGTGTTTCATTCAGAGGCTTCCCATGATCACGAAAAACCTAAAACATGATTTTTTCCACAATTTTGGTTTTGTAGTAAGGACATTTATGCAATCATGTCAATTAATTAATTGGCTCTATATTGCTTTTGTGTACTATTAATACTGCTCACAAGCCACAGTAATGCATTATTCATCAGTGAGTGAATTATTCACAATGAATCATATGAATGAAAAAATTCCAATAATCAATATATCGACTTATCGTGCAATACTTGGAGATGACCTCAATCATTTTTTGCCGTTTACAAATACACGAATAACGTTAAAGCCATTTTACAATGACATTTACATTCCACCACACCGCTGTCAAAGTTTATAATTGGACATTTACCTAATAGGACATTTATCATATGAATTAATTCTAATAATCTAATAATCTAATTCTAATAATCATGTAAAACTTAAAAGATCATGGGAAATAAAACAGTCTAAAATGTACTTGTATGAATATTTCACCCAAAAATGTTACTTTCCTATTATATTTCCCACCCTCAGGGTATTCTAACTGTAGATGGCTGTTTTCGTCAATAGAGCATAAAAGTTTTATAACTGGGATCAGTGTTGGCCACATTCCTTTAAAAGAGTAATTAGTTATAGTTACTAGATACTTACAAATAGTAACTGAGTTACATAATTATAAAAGTAACTAATTACCAGGGAAAGTAACTATTGTGTTACTTTAAAAAAATCGAATTTGTCAAATGAAAAAGGGACTAAGCCAAAAAGAAAATGAATGAATTTGTCAAATGACTATAAAATAAATATGAAACATTGTAGACTAATCTACACTGTTTTAATGTTGTAGGACAGTGTGAGAGACAACGGCAGCATGTCCTCAACTATATATCTAGATATTATTTTGTTTAATTCTGTCTGAGTATTAAGTGTTTGTGGTGGAGAAAAGTTTTATTTGCTTTGACGCCGTGGCTTCGTCTCCTCCTTTGGTAGCAGAGCTCAGGTTATCACCTGCGTAGCCACTCATTTTGTGGCGGCATGTGATGATGTGAGGTGCTTCATTAGATTAGAATTTCCTGTCACCACACAGAGAGACTCTTTTTTTTCCTGGGCATAAGTTCCACAATACATAAACATTCTTGCCTTTCACCTCAACGAGGGAAAAGTAGTGCTTATATTTCCAGTTTGCAAACGCTACCTTTAAACTTGTTGGATTTGCCATCGTTCTGACTCCTGGTCGTTGGTGTGTGTCACTGACTGTGCGTGTGCTTGTGTATGAACACTCACACTATTCTGCCTCTGATTGACAAACGATGGAAATGTACTCTATCTAAGCCAATCATCACGTTCTCTGTTACACCTCGTTCACAGACACACCAATCATCATCACTGGTTGGTTATGTGTCCCGCCCCAGCCCCAAACGCAGATACACCCATCCCAGAGAAAGAGAGGTCCATGGCGCTGCTCGCATGAAAACCGCTTCAGTGTTCTCAATTATAGTAACTTGCATTTTATTGTCAGTAACGGTAACGGCGTTGTAACGGGACAAACAGTAATACATTTGAATACTCGTTACTGAAAAAAAGTATCGCCATTAGTAACGCAGTTTATTTACAGCGCTGTTATTCCCATCACTGGCTGTGATACTTCATAAACTACTCCATAAAATCTAAATCAAAGGCTAGCCGGACTTTGAGAGTCAAAACTAAATTAAAACCTGTGACTCCTGATGAAACATTGAGCTCTTGTGAAATTAAATCATTATTATATCACAGAAATTGAACATTATTTATATACAGTATTTGCGCATGCACAAAGTCTCGTGAGCTGATGCTGTTTTACTATGGAGAGGGAGAATGTGAGTGTGTTTATTGTTAATCGGTGTGAAATTTACTGCATTTTCTAGATGCTGAAACCTAAAGTTGAAGTCAGAATTATTCACCCTCCTGTATATTTGTTCAGCAATTTCTGTTTAACGGAAAGTTTTTTTCAACACATTTCTGAACATAATAGTTTTAATAACTCATTTCTAATAGCTGCTTTTGATATCTTTGCCATGATGACGGTAAATAATATTTTTCTAAATATTTTTCAAGATACTAGTATTCAGCTTAAAGTGACATTTAAAGGCTTAATTAGGTTAATTAGGCAAGTTAGGGTAATTAGGCAAAGCCTTGTATAATGATGGTTTGTTCTGTAGACAATCTAAAAAAAAAATATTGCTTAAGGGGGCTAATAATTTTGACCTTAAAATGGTTTTAAAATAAATTAAAAACTGATTTTATTCTAGCCGAAATAAAACAAATAAGACTTTCTCCAGAAGAAAAAATATTATCGGAAATACTGTGAAAAATTTCCTGCTCTGTTAAACATAATATGGGAAATATTTGAAAAAGACCAAAAAAAATTAAGGGCTAATAATTCTGACTTAAACTGTATATATTTATATTGCTATATATATTTTAATCCATGTCGAATAACCTGGCTAGCATATATGGTTCCTCACTCACTAAAGGGTTAAAGCATGAGTGAATAATGATCTAGTGGCACTGGAGTCAGTGACCTTTTCCTCCACATGTTCTCTTGAAGTTAGGCATCAGACGACTTCATGGCAGTAAAAACAGGCAGCTCTTCGACATACGTAGAAGGGAAAAGTCCTCTCTGTCCGTTCAGCTCACCGAACCACCAGCCTGTGTCGTCCTTTTGAAAGATCTCCAGCACGTCTCCTGGCAGATCGAAAACCGAGAGTCAACAAGACGCATGCAGGTGCAGAGGGATGATGTATTAAGATAAACTGCCTTATTACCTTCATTAATGTTTAACTCGTCCTCTCTCTCTGACGTAAAGCTGTAGAGAGCCTTGCATCTGCCAATACAGCACAATTCTGCTCCTGTTTAGGGAACAGAAGTGTGTTTTAGGAAAAGCTACAGTGCTCAACATGTATGAGTGCACCCCATTTTGAAAATGAATATTTTTATCCATTCCTCAGTGAATATAGGTCATATATTTTGGTGCATTTAAACAAAACTGATTTATTAAACCTATGAGTATTAAAATATTTTTTTAGTCACCGAACATCTTTAGAAATAGAAAGATACATTTAAATTAATGCGAAATATTGGGGGGGAAAAGTTACAAACAACAAAATTTTATATTTTATTTAATTTTTAATTTATTTAATATTTTTCCCTGACATATAAATTCAGGTGTACTCATTTTGGACCGTTATCATAAGTTATTTCGTTAGATTAGCTCCAGATTTGGCTTCAGTACTGACTAATCCACTGTGTATGCACAAATATACAATATTGTAAAGCTTCCTTTAGAAAGTATGAATCTAAATGAGAGATTTGTGAGGGGTGTACTTAACTATACGGTACAGCTCCTAGTATTAGTCGTCACTGAAAACAGCAGTCAGCTACACAAGATCAAATTATTCAAATCACCTTCGATTTAACGTTACATGTAACATTTAAAAAAGTCCAAATTAAATGCTTGGGAAAAAAATGCATTAGTTTTAAAAGACTATCTGTGCGGAAAATAGCTTTATAACCTAGTTTGAACCTCTTCGTTTCAGTAAAATGAGCATGTGACAATGTGTGGGATTATTCTGAATTAGATAAAAACAAATGTTTTGTGCAGGTCTAGTCGATTACACAATACTGATACAATAGTTTCAGTGAGCTCTAAAATGAGCAAGCGAGAAAGGTATGGGAATATTCTGAGAAAGTTTGTTTCAATGCTATTTCACAAGATTTCATTTAATGGCTAAGAGATACAGCTATTGGAGTATTAAATGGTATACGTTTTTAAATGAACACTCCCAAAAGCACACAAAAGAAAAAACTAAATATTGATATCTGCTTTTGGCTACGAGCAGTGTAATAATATATCTGATATTATTAACCTCCTTTTGGCCAATAGCAGATACTTATATTATAGATATCCAATACTGTATATCCCTAGGGATTATCCTGAATTAGAGGAAAACAAATGTTTTGTGCAGGTCTAGTTGACTATACGATACAGCTCCTAGTATTGGTTGACACTGAAAACAGCAGTCAGCTACACAAGATAAAATGATTCAAATCACTAGTGCGTGCTCATAGATTACACGAATTGATAAGAATGTAACTTGGTTAATTAGGCAGGTTAGGTTAATTAGGTAAGGTAACAGTAGCCAATTGGGGGAAAAAAAATCTGACACTTGCACTGGGGGCTAACAATGACCCTAAATAATTTTTAAAATGCTTTTATTCCAACCAACTAAATGAAAGAAAGACTTTCTCAAGAAGACAAAATATAATAGTATTTATATTTATAATATAAATACTATGAAAATGACTTGGGAAATATTTGAAAAAGAATTTAAATTTCACAGTAAGCATAATAATATAGCCATTAAATGTGTATATATATATATATATTTATGTATTTTCATTCATTCATTCATATTCTTTTCGGCTTAGTCCCTTTATTAATCTGGGGTCGCCACAGCGGAATGAACCGCCAACTTATCCAGCATATGTTTTACGCAGCGGATGCCCTTCCAGCTGCAACTCATCACTGGGAAACATCCATACACACTCACTCACACACATACACTACGGACAATTTAGCTTACCCAATTCACCTGTACCGCATGTCTTTGGACTTGTGGGGGAAACCGGAGCACCCAGAGGAAACCCATGCCAACACGGGGAGAACATGCAAACTCCACACAGAAATGCCAACTGACCCAGCTGGGGCTCGAACCAGTGACCTTCTTGCTGTGAGGCGATTGTGCTACCCACTGCGCCACCGTGAGGCCTACATATATTTTGTGTATGTTTACCTTTATCGTCTTCATATTCAGATACACTTCCATTAACCGGGCCACTCTGTTGGTCATCAAAATTAGTCGCCTCATTCGAGGGGTTTTCTCTATTCACTTCAGGGCTTTGGTTTGTCTCGTTGCTCACTGCTGCCCTCATGGACTGACGTGATCTGAAAGGAGTTTTTTTGATCCTCACCGGTCGAGAAAGCTGCACTACGCTGTGCTCACAGTCCTGCAGCAAAACCAGACACAAAACTGAGTTTTATTTATTCAACCTTGGCTTATTAAAATTGTGAGTTTTGTCTTGTTTCCAGACTGTGGCCTTAAGGAAATACGTATATTAGTCAAGAAATTGTAGGCAGTTTAAAAAAAACAAGATCATAAACAAAACATTACGCTAAATTAGTGCTGACCGAGTTTCTCAATAAACATGTTTACATGCTTTTTCATGTCCTAGCTTTAGATTTTTCAATTCGGTTTCAGAGAAAATAGGATCAATTAAATCCACTGTTATAATATTTTAAATGTTTATTTAAAATGTTAAATTTTGATTTAAGTTTAATTCAGTAATTCAATACTCTTGTTACATAGTATGTCATGTTTTTATATATACATTTAGTTAAATTTTTAAGTTTAGTTTTGGTTCTAAGTACAATTGCACAATTTAAGTACAAAATAAACATACAGTCCTGCCAACTACCTGAATAATGATAATAAAAGAAATTTTGTGTACGTCTACGTGTACATGTTTTTGTGACATGCCAGGACACAAATCTGTATAATGACATATGTATGACACGTCCTCATTTCTCAAAAAGCTTATAAATCACACAGTATGAGTTTATTCAGAGAGTAAAGCTGTACACAGTCTCCTGTGATGGTTGGGTTTAGGGGTAGGGTGGGGTTAGGCCAATACAATATACGGTTTGAACAGTATAAAATGAATGGAAACCTATGTAATGTACCCACTAATCACAAAAACAAACGTGTGAGTGTGTGAGTGAGTGAGTGGGTGAGTGGGTGAGTGAGTGGGTGAGTGTGTGGGTGAGTGTGTGGGTGAGTGTGTGGGTGAGTGTGTGGGTGAGTGGGTGAGTGGGTAAGTGAGTGGGTGAGTGAGTGGGTGAGTGGGTGAGTGTGTGGGTGAGTGAGTGAGTGAGTGAGTGTGTGTGTGAGTGGGTGTGTGTGTTTTATTTTAAGATATAGTATAAACAAACAAAAACAACTGTGACAATCACCCAAGAATAAAGGTTCATTAGATGCTAGTGTTTTAAATAAACCTTTAAAACAATAAATGTATTTATTTATACTATTATAAATCCACCGTAACATGTTTATATTGTCTACATTTTATATTTATTCTAAATTCTACATTTATCAGGCTACCTGCAGTAGGAGATTGTTCACTTTTTGTAGTTTATTTTACAGTTTTGTTTGTAAAAATATTTGCACTTAAAATGTTGCTGATGATGATTTGACAGATTGAAATACAATTATTTTTGTATATTTGATTAAACTGTTATGGCTTTTATGGTTATGTTATTTTTTAGCTATATTCATTTTTATTTTACTTTTAGTTCAAATAAGTTATTTAGTCAGTAGTTTAGTCGTGTTTCAGATTTTTCTTTTTATTAATTTAAGCAATTATTAGATTCTCTGCAGAACTAAAATAAAATTCCAAAACATTTGCATTTAAAATGGATGCCGATAATAGTTTTACCTTCTATAAATAAACTCAAATAAAAAGCTGACTCACCTTTTCTTTCCATTTTGTGATGCTGTCGCTGAATCGATGTCTTGATTTGGGTTTTCCTTCAATCTCTGCCAGACTGTGAGTCAGTTTGCAGTGCGTCGCCTCTAAAAGGTCCATTTTGAGCATGGCCTGTCGAGATGAATCGGACAATAGTTTTCTAAACCAAATATAAAAAGTAACTGTATGTAATACTGTACATTTTGAATTTGGACTGCAATACCTAGTGGTTGAACTAGGTATTGCAGTCCAAATTCCAAATATTAGAGAGGGTTTTTTTCAGCCAGCCCTTCCTAATATGACTTCATGCACACGCGGTTTGCCAGATTGACAATATTAACAGGAGCGACCATGTCTGACAATCAAGTATTGCACTAAGCTGCTCAGCTAACGTTTATGTTTGTACTATTTATATTATTTACTAATTAAAAACCACCATATGTGGATTTTTATAGCACTGCATCTACAATTTTGACCATGCCCGCATACATTGATGCAGCCTTCATGACTGAAATAAAAAATACAGTTTGTTTACCACCAAGGCAACCCAGGGTGCTGAAATGTAATTGGGTAAACTGGCAGTGGGCTGGTTATAGAGACCAAAACTAAGACAGACATTCTGACACGGAATACACATTTTCAAAGGAGAATAACTGACTTTAAGCAATGTTTAACAGATAAACAAGTATGCTCACTTAATTCCTAAATATCTGAAAACATAGTATAGTATTTTTATGCTTTAAAATAGTCAAAAACTTACATACAGCAGCTTTAAATAGTCAAAAAGCCTCAATGAAAATGTAATTTAGATGTTACTTGTTCGGCGTTACATGTAAGAGTGTCTCACCTCCTCCAGTAACTGCTCGGTTTCCTCCAGGTTTTTCTGGTTTGAGAAGTTTGGTTGCTCTGTATATACTTTCACCATCTTCTCTAAACCTGAAAACCAGATTTATGTGTCAGTGCTGAGCTAAAGGCATACATTATAACAGTACAGGAACACCTAATAAGATCTCTGAAGAATAAAATGTTCTTTTAAAGGGGGCATTTCACACAAAATTCAGCTTTTGCATAAAAACACCAACAGCTTCCTAAGTATCTCATTGCGCATGAACAGACATATAAGTTATGTTTAAATTATATATACATACACAGTGGTATGAAAAACGTATTTCTTAATTGTTAGCAAGTTTGTCACACTTTAACGTTTCAGATCATCAAAGAAATTTAAATATTAGTCATAGATAACACAAGTATGCAGTGTTTAAATGCCGTTTTTATTATTAAGAGAAAACTAAATCCAAAACCACATAGCCGCGTGTGAAAAAGTGTTTGCCCGGTGTTAAAGCATAACTTAACTCTGGTTTATTACACCTGAGTTCAGTTTCTCTAGCCACACCCAGGCCTGATTACTGCTCGCAATCAAAAATCACTTAAATAGGACGATGCCTGTCAAAGTGAAGTAGACCAAAAGATCCTCAAAAGCTAGACATCATGCAGAGATCCAAAGACATTTAAAAACAAATAATTGACATCTACCAATCTAGAAAAGGTTATACAACCTTGTCTAATGCTTTGGAACTGCAGCGAACCACAGTGAGAGCCATTATCTGCAAATGGCAACACATGGAACAATGGAGAACTTTCCCAAACTTTCCCAGTCGCTGGCCAAAATTGTCTTTTTTTTCTTTTCTTTTTTCTTTTCTTTTTTTTTTAACAACAACAACAAATAGATTCAACCAAATCTGAGCAAAACATTTGCAAGTCTCAGAGCAACACTGCAATGTTTGGATCCTAAATGAATTAAGTAAGCCAAATATTCAGTTATCCATTCATAAAGAGTCGTTTGTAAATAATAATTAATAATAATGATAATTCCTTACATCTATATAGTGCTTTTCTGGACACTCAAAGCGCTTGACACATTTTTGGGGGGAATCTCCTTATCCACCACCAGTGTGCAGCATCCACCTGGATGATGTGACGGCAGCCATATTGCGCCAGACCGCACAACACACACCAGCTGATTGGTGGAGAGGAGACGGAGTGATGAAGCCAATTATGATATGGGGATGGTTAGGAGGCCATGATGGACAGAGGCTTGTGGGCAAATTTTGCCAGAATGCCGGGGTTAAACCCCTACTCTTTTTTTGAAGGACACACAGAGACCACAGAGAGTCTGGACCTTGGTTTAACGTCTCATCCGAAAGGCGGCGCTCATTGAGCAGTATAGAGTCCCCTTCAATGTACTGGGGCGTTAGGACCCATACAGACCGCATGCCTGCTGGCCTCACTAACACCACTTCCAGCAGCAACCTAGCTTTCCCATGTGGTCTCAGCTTAGCTTCAGTGGGCGACCATGTGAGAGTTGCAGAGAGCTAGCTGCCGTAAATGAATCACGCATTTGGAACAAATCACTTAAATGAAAGATTCAGTGGCACTGAAATAGAGGATCAAAATCTACAGGATCATCAAACCTTCTCTGTCAGTTTTAGTTTTGGTGATCCAGTCCTCCAGACGCTGAAGTTTAGTCCTGATGGCATCTTTTCTCCTGTCTTTTCCCATCATTGTCTTTCCTTCTTCCTCCTACACACACACACACACACACACACACACACACACACACACACACACATTTAATTTCAGTTCCTGTAAACATGAATTTGTGCTGGAAAGTCAAAGTCTTACAAAATAGTCGGCCATAAGAAATTCAGCTTTGTTTTCGTCCGCTGTAGTGGCGACGTCCTCGACCAGAGACTGAATGTCTTTCTCCACATCCACTCTCCGCACGGCCTGATCAATCTGCTTGTGGCTCTGACAGCAAAAACATCCAGCTAATGCAGATCAGACAGAGAAACTGATCCCAAAGGCAGTTTGTTCATTCAGTTAATAAGCAGATCAAGGTCTAATTTCTTTTAGTGAAAAAGTGAAATATTTCCACAGTATTTAGAAAATAATTCATATATTTGAATTGAGACAGCAAATTGCAGTTTTTACATTTTTTATATTTAAAAAAAACCCAGAACCTTTTTTATATGCTAGGATATATTCTATGAAAACATTTAAATAATACTTCAATCATTTTTACTAGTTAGATTTACTACTAAAACACATTAAATGTTCATTATTTGGTTTTCAGTGTTTAACCAAAAAAAAACTTTTAAAACATTTGATCCTATTATGTTTTCTACTTGATTTTAGCTTTAGGGTTTATGGCTAAAATAAATCTTAGAATCAGTCAAATCAAGGATTTAGAGTAAATAAATATTTTTAGATATTTTTTAATTTCAATAGGTTGACTGATTATATTATATTTTATTTTATGACATCAAATATTAGATTGAAATTATTTATAATAACGTCTTTAAAGAGTTCTTTACAATTTCTATAATATCTAATATTATATATAAACATTAAGGTAAAAATGCGATACATATATACTGTATTAGCAGTCAAACACCAACCAAAAAACACCCACCCTATCCTGACAGAGCCATAAAAATATATACACATGCAAAAATAAATTAGTAATAAAATTATAATAATAAAATAAAAAAATTGTAAAATACATTAAGACAATGACAGTTCAACACATGCATTCCAATGAAAGTGAAGAATATATATTAAAATAAGCCATAACAAACATAATTCACGTATTAAAACCATCAACTATCATTAAACACTTACACAGTATGTTACCTGACAAAAGTCCTGTCACCTATCCAAGTTTTAGGAACAACAAATAATATAATAACTTGACTTCTAGTTGATCATTTGGTATCAGAAGTGGCTTATATGAAAGACAAAGGCCTCTAGATTACTGTTAGGTCCCGGGTGGGACCTGTTTGTTGTGGTTCTTTTTGTGATTTGCAGAGCCTGTATGGTTGCTGATTTGTGGGTGGGTCATCTCACCTGAGACCCATTATGTGGTGCCTATAAGGAGTCCAATATTTGACATGAGGAGCGAGCTCGGTTAGTCGGACCTCCCTGCTTGGCGTTTTTGATTATTTTAGATCATGAGCTCAGTCCACTACCATGCACATGCTTTTCACTACTGACTTCCATTTATACTGACTTTGAATGCTTTAAATACTTTTATTAGTTATGCCTTTTTGTTAATAAATCATTTCTCTTTTCAATTTACCTGGTCCGTATTGTTTCTCTAATGTTACAATTTTGAGTCGGTTGTAACAGTTACACTTATTTTACCAAAATAAAATATGATCATGTCTTGATTTTTAATTATTTAATGAGGACAGTAAGGTCTGACTTTGCTTAGACAAAAGTCTTGTCACTTAACAGAAATAATGTACAGTATAGAATATAAAGTCATGGTGCAGTGGAAGAAGAATGAATATTGTGTATGACTCCCATGAGCTTGGAGGACTGCATCCATACATCTCTGCAATGACTCAAATAACTTATTAATAAAGTCATCTGGAATGGCAAAGAAAGCGTTCTTGCAGGACTCCCAGAAAATTATTTGGATTCATCTTCAATGCCTCCTCCTTCATCTTACCCCAGACATGCTCAATATTGTTCATGTTTGGTGACTGGGCTGGCCAATCCTGGAGCACCTTGACCTTCTTTGCTTTCAGAAACTTTGACGTGGAGGCTGAAGGATGAGAAGGAGCACTATCCTGCGGAAGAGTTTGCCCTCTCCTGTGGTTTGTAATGTAATGGGCAGCACAAATGTCTTGATACCTCAGGCTGTTGAGGTTGCCATCCACTCTGCAGATCTCTCGCACACCCCTGAATGTTACCCTAAACCATGATTTTTTCCTTCACCAAACTTGACGGATTTCTGTGAGAATCGCGGGTCCATGCGGGTTCCAATAGGTCTTCTGCAGCATTTGTGATGATTGGGATGCAGTTCAACAGACGATTTAGCGGAAAAATATACCTTCTGCCACTTTTCCAAATGATCAAGTAGAAGTCAAGTTATTATTTGTTGCTCTTGCAACTGAGATCGACGACAATACTTTTGTCAGGTAGTGTATATGATCAGATTATATGGAGTTACTCAACGGTATAATATGTAATATTGAAGACAAATATTTAATTTTTTTTGTACTTATGAATACATTGTGAAATTATAAAAAATAAATACACTTATATTTAATTTATACTAAATGCATTACAATACATTAAATGGATATTAAATTAACCCCCCCCCCCCCAAAAAAAAAATTTATAGTCATTCATTCATTTTCCTTCAGCTTAGTCCCTTCATTCATTAGGGGTTGCCACAGCGGAATGAACCACTAACTTATCCAGCATATGTTTTACACAGCGAATGCCCTTCCAGCTGCAACCCAGTACTGGGAAATATCCATACACACTCATTCACATGCATACACTATGGCCAGTTTAGTTATACCACTTATACCGCATGTCTTTGGACTTGTAGGGGAAACCGGAGCACCCGGAGGAAACCCACGCCAACACGGGGAGAACATACAAACTCCACACAGAAATGCCAAGGGGCCAAGCCGGGACTCAAACCAGTGACCTTCTTGCTGTGAGGTGGCAGTGCTAACTACTGAGCCACCGTGTCGCCCCACAAATTATATTTATATAATATATTTGATCAATTAAAATATCAAATATTAATAATAAAAAACATTTATGATGTTATTGTAAAACAAAGTGTGGACCATTTTAAAGCCTTGAACATAATTGAATTGATTATGCTTTATTTGTTGACATTTTGATTCATACTCATGAATTCATATAGATTTACTCACGTGAATGACGGTCTGTGAATAAACACTCATGAAGAGACTGTACTTGTTCAGGGTGTTGGACAAAGTCTCTATTCTTTGCTTCTCAAGCTCCTGAACGATCTGAAATACAGGCCAGAATCAGTCAAAACTCAGCAACTTCCAGAAAGCATCAACTATAACAATCTGAACCTGGTAGCATGTTTTGAGTGTGTTCTCCAGCTTCAGGCGGATGTGGTGACCCTCCATATTAGTGTTGAAATATTCTTCATCAACTCTGACCTGAAGCTCTGCTGATTTACTCAATCTGTTGAACATCTAGACACAAACACCAGTCATTTGATGTCCAAAAACATACCGGTAAACCACTTTAGCTAAGTCACAAATACCTTCTGCTTTTCTTTCTCTGTACAGATTTGCTTGTTTTTCTCCACAAAGCTGTAGAGAGCTTCATGTTCTCTTGTCAACCCGATCAGCTTCTTTTTCAGCTGTAGGAAAACACATTTCTGCTCATAACTACTCTTGACGGCAAAACAAAATTACAGAAGCTCGTTTTCACAAATAAATTAATATAAATACAGGGTTTCCACGCTCCTTGAAAGTACTTGTGCTTTAGACATGGATTCAAGGCCTGGAAAGTACTTGAAAACAAACACAGGTCCTTGAAAGTGCTTGAATTAAATTTGAAATTTAAACAAAAACAGGTTGGGTGGTGTAGGACCGGCGGGTTACATTGGTGCCATGACCCGGATGGGAGTGAGGTTTAGGGAGGTGAGTGTAACAGAGGCCAGCTAGTGAAGTGCTATGCAGGTAAACCTCAGTCCTCTGGACCCGAAAAGGTGCTCTAGCGGCAGACGCTAGAGGCCATGGTCTGTAGCCTCCTTATTAGAGCAACCGACTCCCATACAATGAATCGTCGGATTGATCCCAGCTCAGAGCGGGTTGGGTGGTGTAGGACCTGCGGGTTACATTGGTGCCGTGACCCGGATGGGAGTGAGGTTTGGGGGGTGAGTGTAACAGGCCAGCTAGTGAAGTGTTATGCAGGTAAACCTCACTCCTCTAGACCTGAAAAGTTGCTCTAGCTGCAGACACTAGAGGCCATGGTCTTTAGCCTCCTTGTTAGAGCAACAGACTCCCATACAATGAATTGCTGGATTGATCCCAGCTCAGAGCGGGTTGGGTAGTATAGGACCGGCGGGTTACACTTGCTCTCCACCAATAAGCTGGTGTGCAGTCTTGTGCAAAATGGCTGCCAGGATGCTACACACTGGTGGTGGTTGAGGAGATTGCCCAGAAACTAATGTATTAAACCAATCAGAGTCTCATCTCCCATTCCCTGCACTATGGGGTTGTACTATTTACACGGTGGTCTTTGTAAGCAGAAAAACTGAAGGCTTCACTAGGAAGGAAACAGTTCTGCTCATGCGCAAGGTTAAAGACCATCTACAAAATGAGCGGTTTTTATAGTTATGTAGACAATAATAATCTTTATCATTAATCCTTTAATTTTTTATATTTAAAGATGTCTGTGTGCTGCTGCGCATCCATGTGTGTGTAATAAGCAATGTGTATTGCTGAACCGGGTCATAACTAAAGCGCTCTTTAAATAACAAAAAATAAAAACTGAACCATTGACTTTAGAGCAGTTTTAGTTGGCCAATGGTGCTGTCTATT
This sequence comes from Danio choprae, assembly GCA_903798125.1. Taxonomy (NCBI): domain Eukaryota; kingdom Metazoa; phylum Chordata; class Actinopteri; order Cypriniformes; family Danionidae; genus Danio; species Danio choprae. The sequence goes on from CAIGQW010006086.1 coordinate 1,747,738, forward strand.
TCAGTTACAATGCATTTGTTGTTTAAACACCGTGGTGCAGGATGGTACAATGCTACCTGCGCTGGGCTAAAATTAGCACAAAAAAACACTTGAGTTGCGTCTGCATTGCACCAGGTCTATGACAGGGCCCAATATCTTGCTTTTATGGCTGTTTTTACCCTCTGAAATGTGAGGTAATTGCAAGATAAAATGTAAAGCAAAAAAAGATAGACATAGAAAACAGATTAAAAAATGACCTCATGTAAAACAGAACAGCTTTTGAATCCCAATTTAATTTTACATTGCGTGATCAAATCCCTCAGCTGTAGAGAAACAGGCTTCTAGCTATATGTTCTTACCTTAATCTGTTCGCTCCAGTTTGTAAGAACGAGCTTTCTGGACTTTTCAACCGCATTGTCAAGCTGTGTGAATGAAGACTTAATGTAAGCGCTGCTCAACAACATTATGTGGCATAAAATAATATAACTATATAACTGGTCAAAATTGAAAAGAAAATACTACTAGATCCTCTGCAGTACTACTATTACTAATGCTTATTAAGTAGTAACTATTTTATATTTACTGTTAACACATTTCAATAATTTTTTTCATTGACTTCTATGCACTCTCAGAAAAAACAGTACAAAAGCTGTCACTGAATCATTATTTTTTCAAAACCTAAATACAACCTTATAACCTTAAAGGTATGTTTTAGTACCTAAAAAAGTACAAAAATATACGTCTTGAAATTTGTAGGTACTACTACTATGTACCTTTTTGAAAAGGTATTGCTTCAGTGACATCTTTTGTTTCTGAGAATGCATAGAAGTCAAAGGGAAAAAAGTGAAACAGTGGATTTAATGGTGAATACCTGTAAATGTGGGTTGTTGCTAGAAGGGATACAGCTGCATCTGGACGTTAATGCTAATTATTCATTCATTCATTTTCATTTCGGCTTAGTCCCTTTATTAATCTGGGGTCGCCACAGCGGAATGAACCGCCAATGCTAATTATTTATATCACTTATTAAAGTACCCATTTAGTGTATTTTATTAACGTCTACCCTTACCCCAACCCTAAACCCAACCATCACAGTAATGTAAAAATATTAATTATTGTTGTACAGTGTCACAAACATATGCTATATTGATGTGAGTATCTGCAGCTGTATCCCATCTAGACTTCACCGTAAATCCGGTCACTTCCAAAACAGATTCATCTACAAGCCACATGGCCAGAGAGTGAGTACATTTTCAGCTATTTGTTTTTTAAGTATTTCTTAAAGAGATAGTTTACCCCAAACTGAAAATTCTGTCATCATTTGCTCACCCTTTAGTTTCTTTTTATGTTCAACACAAAATAAATGATTCTGAAAAATGTTGGAAACTGGTAACCATTGACTTCCATTCATTCATTCATTCATTTTCATTTCGGCTTAGTCCCTTTATTAATCTGGGGTCGCCACAGCGGAATGAACCGCCAATTTATCCAGCATATGTTTTACGCAGCGGATGCCCTTCCAGCTGCAACCCATCTCTGGGAACATTGACTTCCATAGTATTTGCTTTTCTATGAAGGTCAATGGTTACCGGTTTCTAACATTCTTTAAATATCTTCTTTTGTGTTCAACAGAAAAAAGAAGCTCATAAAGGCTTTGAACCACTTGAGTAAATAATGATTAAATATTCATCTTTGTTTGAACTATTCCTTTAATGTGACATACCGGCCTTTTTCTTTTGCCGTGTTCATCCAGGATTTGCCGGGTTTCCTGAATGGCATCCTGATTGAGAGCATTTCCCAGAATGCTAAAAAAATGATGCAGATATACAGTTGAAGTCAGAATTATTAGCCCTCCTGAATTATTAGCCCTCCTGTGTATTTTCCCCTCCCAATTTCTGTGTAATATTTCTAAACATTATAGTTTTATATCTCATTTCTAATATTTCAAATGTTTTTTTATCTTTGCCATGATGACGGTACATAATATTAGGGTAGATATTTTTCAAGATATTCAGCTTAAAGTGCAATTTAAGGGCTTAACTAGGTTAATTAGGCAAGTTAGAGTAATTAGGCAAGTCATTATACAACATTGGCTTGTTGCTTAAGGGGGCTAGTATTATTGACCTTAAATTGATTTAAAAAAAATTCTAAACTGCTTTTATTTAAGCTGAAATAAAACAAATAAGACTTTCTCCAGAAGATAAAATATGATAGGAAATACTGTGAAAATTTCCCTGCTCTGTTAAACATCATTTGGGAAATATTTCAAAAAGAAAACAAATTCACAGGAGGGCGAATCATTCTGACTTCAACTGTAAATACACAGCAGTCACATGAATAATGAAGCGAGGAGAATGATGCAGTGTAGTGTGGTACCGGTGGGCATCTGCCGAGGCAAACATCTCATCTGATATGAAGGACCATGCGCGATACGTGGAGCTTTGAAGAGGGAAAAACTGTCAATGAGTTTGCAGAGCAACTGCATCAAATATTAACCTGCACTGCTGATGTGGTGAAACTCTAGACTGAAAAACAATACAATGTCGAATTCTAAGAGTAAAAAGGACCTGACATGCAACCCTTGTGTTGTTTTCGCTTGTTTATGCTAAATCAAATCTTCTTTCTTAATGATTTGAACTTTTAGACTTAATATTTGATGATATTGTAAATCGCTTAAAGGATTTTAAGATATATTCATGAATAAAAATCTAATACAAAAAATTTTAATTAATATTTGTGGCTAAAATATACTTAAAATGTTTTTTTTATTGTATTAATATATTGTTTTATTTTATTAAATTATATATTAAAATGTACAAATATTTTATGTTTTAATATTTACTGCTAATATCACAAAAATCATCATTTTAATATACATTTAAAATCTAACACTCTAACAAAAAATGACATTGATATATAATATTAATATATGACTTATTTCTAATGATATATTCATGCATTTGTGTTTTAATATTTATTGTTAATATCACACAAATCAAATCAAATGTTATTTTTTTATAATATTATTTTCATTACTATTTGTATTTTTAATTTTAGTCGGTTCATTGGAAGTCCTCAGATGTAATCACTCACTTGTCACTCATCTCTTTGGAGACTTTAAGAAGTTTTCCTGCAATCTTCTGAAGTCCTTTTGAATAGTTGATCTCCAGTTCAGATCTAGACTCAGAGAAAACAGTATGTGTGTGTGTGTGTGTGTGTGTGTGTGTGTGTGTGTGTGTGTGTGTGT
>CAIGQW010006086.1:1757168-1768383 GCA_903798125.1 Danio choprae
CTCTCTCTCTCTCTCTCTCTCTCTCTCTCTCTCTCTCAATTCAATATTTGCTTTATTGGCATAACAAATGTTACAAATGTATTGCCAAAGCTTTTATAAAGTTTATATATTAAATAAAAAAACATAGTAAACACAGTAAATAGTAGTAGTAGTAAACATTCATTCATTCATTCATTTTCATTTCGGCTTAGTCCCTTTATTAATCTGGGGTCGCCACAGCGGAATGAACCGCCAACTTATCCAGCATATGTTTTACGCAGCGGATGCCCTTCCAGCTGCAACCCATCACTGGGAAACATCCACACACACTCATTCACACTCATACACTACGGACAATTTAGCTTACCCAATTCACCTATAGTGCATGTCTTTGGACTTGTGGGGGAAACCGGAGCACCCGGAGGAAACCCACGCCAACACTGGGAGAACATGCAAACTCCACACAGAAATGCCAACTGACCCAGCCGAGGCTCGAACCAGCGACCTTCTTCCTTCTTGAGGCGACAGCGCTACCGACTGTTCCACCGCACAGAGAAGAATATGTTATATATATCTTTTTTTTTTGCATTATATAGTCCTAAAGTGCAAATAATTCAATAGTAAGTTTGATTTGGAGGGTAAAATATGTGCATTAACAGGAACCACAAAATGTTTATCGTTTAGTTTCTTTATTTTTGTTAGTATAAACATTTTTGTTGTAAAATAAGCAATAATAATCTTTGTTATTTTGTTTTACTTGTTAAAATTAGTTTTGCCAAACATTTTGCTGTGAATTACGTAAACACAATTAATAAACGTAGCTTGAATCTATACTGAACTTAAGTGAAAGAAACAGGCGCGTCAGATCTCTCCTGTGATTGTCTGATCGTTTCAGTCTCCGCCCACTCGTTGTCTCTCATTGACCACAGCTGCTGATGGCTGGAGCAGATTTAAAGCTGCTGCTGCGCTTCGCTTGTTGGTTTGATGCTATTATGAAAAAGAAAATCGAACCCAAATCCTAATAGCTCTTAGAGAAATGTGTGTATAATCTCTGTATATTTTTCTCTCTCTGTGGTATGGTAAAATATCTCTTCCTCTTGCTTTTTAGCTGGCCTATATTGCGTTTTTCTGAAGCTCTTTAAACCAGCAGATTCTTATTAGTTCGGGTTTTATTTTCCCCTTGTTCCAAAATAGTTCAAAATAAAAGTCCCTTACATGTACTAGATGGGATATTAAACTGATAAAAGTCGTTTTCTAAACAAAAACTGCATTGAATAGATGTAAAGTGTTTAATTTTATATTTCAAATAACATTTGTTAAAATAAAAGTATAAAAATAGATGTAATGTTTTGTTTTCGTTCGCCTTAACCAATATAGTTGATGTAAAAATAGTTATATAAAAGTAAAGCGGACATGGGTCAAATCTGTGGTTTGAATGATAGTGGCAAAGTATATATACAATTAATGAGCATTTTGAGCTGTGTTACCATACCATACAATACCATAAATACAGCCTTTTATGATTGTTGTTGTGAATATCCTTGACATGATTTAAAGAAATGTTTTGCCCATGGTAGAAACAAAATCAGGCAGATAGCTTTGGTCTGTCGTGTTTATTTAAAATACATGGCAACATAATTCATTAGTACCGCTGATAATCAGTTTTCCAGCAAAGGCAGAGAATACAGTTGTCTTTCAATCCCCCCAACCCCCCGAAAGCTCTTTGAACGAGCATTTTCTTTATTAGTTCGGGTTTTATTTTCCCCTCGTTCATCAGTAATCCAAAATAAAAGTCCCTTACATGTACTAGACGCGAATTAGATAGGATATTAAACTGATAAAAGTCGTTTTCTAAAAAAAAAACTGCATTAAATAGATGTAAAGTGTTTACTTTTATATTTCAAATAACATCCCACCAAACATTAGACCTCTGACCGACGTATCAAGTCTATATTGGGCCCGTTGGTATAATAGATGTCTTTTGGACGTCTGTCAGAAGTCCAATGTCCAAAGGTTTGTGAAAATAAAAGTATAAAAATGGATGTAATGTTTTGTTTTCGTTCGCCTTAACCAATATAGTTGATGTAAAAACAGTTATATAAAAGTAAAGCGGATATGGGTCAAATCTGTGGTTTGAATGATAGTGGTATATATACAATTAATGAGTATTTGGAGCTGTGTTTAAATACCACAAATACAGCCTTTTATGATTGTTGTTGTGAATAATCTTTATATGATTTTTAAAAAAATGTTTGCCCATGGTTGAAACAAAAATCAGGCAGAAAGCTTTGGTCTGTCGTGTTTATTTAAAATACATGGCAACATAATTCATTAGTACCGCTGATAATCAGTTTTCCAGCAAAGGCAGAGAATACAGTTGTCCTTTTTTTCTCAATTCTTCACCTTTTGACATCAAATGTAAACCACATAACACAGCAACCTGTCTGCAGTGCAAATAAGACGACGGCTAAAATTAGCTGTAGCGCTTGTCCAGATTAAACAGACAGCAGCATTGACCTCCTCCACACTGAAAAAAACCACAACAACCCAAAGCTTTAAATTAAACTCAGCTGAATGATCATTAATGCATGTGGGAAACGGGTACTAACGAAAACAAAAGCAGTGTTTGGTGGCATTTCATATTCAAAGTGCATGTTCACTGAATGCTGGTCTCAGGCAGTGTGATAACAATATATTTCATAATCTCATGTTGTTTCTAAAGCATTTACTGAAGTAATGAAATCAAACCTTAATTATGACTGGAAACAGACTGGGATTCAATGAGGAATGATTATCAAATATAATATACCCGCTGAATGAATATGAATATGAACTGAATATCACAATCAATACTTTCTTAGAATAAAAAAGATGCAAACACTTTCCTTAAAACAAGCTGAATCCCCTTTGTTTTGTTTAAAATAATAAATTCAATAAGTGTCCATTTGAACCCTTTAAGGTGCACTCCTAGAAAATATTGTATTGAATAATATACTGACACAACTCCAAAAATAGCAATAAGCAATTAAAAGAATAATGATAACCTATGGATAAAAGGTCAACCAGGTGCTTATGATGCCGGTTAAAGGGGTTAATTTCCAAGCAAATGAAAATCTGATAAGCTGTTGTCAAAGGTCTGGGCTCAATAAAATGAAACGAATATGTTTTTGTTCATCAAGGATGCATTAAAATGTTAAAAATGAAATGCCATTCTTCTGAACGTTTTTATTCATTATATAATCCCAGAAAAAAGGAATGTATAGCAACATAAGTGTTTCAATATTATAATAATAAGTGTTTCAGTATGTTATAATGAACTATAATGACACTGAAGACTGTAATAATGACGCTGCTAATTCATATTCGCAAGATGTTTTCACACAGAAAATGGGTTTTTGAAATGAAACCTTTCACAATAGTACATTACTGTACTGTGATATTCAGAAAATACTGTAAATACATTCATTTTCCTTCGGCTTAGTCCCTTTATTCATCAGGGGTTGCCACAGCGGAATGAACCGCCAACTTATCCAGCATATTTTTTATGCAGGGGATGCCCTTCCAGCTGCAACCCAGTACTGGGAAACATCCATAAACACTCATTCACACACATACACTATGGACAATTTAGCTTATTCAATTCACCTATAGCGCATGTCTTTGGACTGTGGGGGAAACCGGAGCACCCGGAGGAAACCCACGCCAATACGGGGAGAACATGCAAACTCCACACAGGAATGCCAACTGACCCAGCCGAGGCTCGACCAGTGACCTTCTTGCTGTAAGGCGACAGTGCTAACCACCGAGCCACCGTGTGGCCACTGTAAATACAGTACTGTATTTTTATCAAATAAATGCAGCCTTGATGAACATCTTTCAAAGACAAAACCTTACCAAGCCCAAACTTTAAAACAGTTCTGAAAATATGTTTTAAGAAGGAATATGAGTGATCTGTGATACATTTCTTTATATTGATTCATCTGAACACTTGATTCTTCATTCGTTGACTTGGGTGATTCTTCAATTTTTAAAACACTGCTGGTCGTATTTCATGAAGATGTTGGTGCTCGTGACGGAGCCGGTGCTCAACTGCTGGATTTCTCAATCTCTGGATTTTTACTTGAGAGATGGATTATTAAGAATAGTTTAAAATTATTATTACTGCTTGTCACCACAAATAACCATAGTGCATCATTGTGCTTAAATCGGGGGTTCCAAACTCAGTCCTGGAGGGCCGGTGTCCTGCTGAATTTAGCTCCAACTTCCTTTAACACACCTGCCAGGAAGTCTCTAGTATATCTAATAAGAGCTTGATTAGCTGGTTCAGATGTGCTTGATTAGGGTTGGAGCTAAACTCTCCAGGACACCGGCCCTCCAGGACCGAGTTTGGACACCCCTGGCTTAAATAAACCACTGGGCAACTGAACATAAAGTAAAATAGAGTCACGGCATAAAGCATTACTAGTTTAGACCATTCATTCATTCATTCATTCATTCATTTTCCTTCAGTTTATTCTCTGATTTATCAGAGGTCACCACAGCGGAATGAACCGCCAACTTATCCAGTATATTTTTTACGCAGCGGATGCCCTTCCAGCTGCAACCCAGTACTGGAAAACACCAATACACTCTCATTCACACACACTTATACACTACGGCCAATTTAGTCCATCCACTTCACCTATAGCGTATGTCTTTGGACTGTGGGGGAAACCGGAGCACCCGGAGGAAACCCGGGGAAACCCAGGGAAACCTGAGAACATGCAAACTCCACACAGAAATGCCAACTGGCCCAGCTGGGACTCAAACCAGTGACCTTCTTGCTGTGAGGCAACAGTGCTAACCACTGAGCCACCGTGCCGCCCTTGTTTAAATTCAGCCCATATACATTGTTTGCAACCACTTACCTTAAAAAAAAAGTAGTAAATCCAATGAATCATTTCTTTCAGTGTAATGACACGTTTTGCTTTCGCACTCATTTTTAAGATAGATCCTAAAGACAGAAAACAAAACAAAACTGCTTCATGACTTACATTTTGTTACAGATTATCAAAACGTGCTTATTGTATGCGCAAACATCTGATGCTATTCTTATCGGTTGAGAACTCATAAAGAGTTTATAAATGTCTGAAGCAGTTAAAACAGCAGGAATTCATCATCACACAGAGAAACGGAAATACTCTGGATTCTGACACCTGTATTGAAGACATCATGATTTTTCCTGGGAATATTATTTCTAAAGGAGCTGTTGACATGGAATTAAACCAGATTTTGGTAAAAACCCAAACAATACATACTTAAAAATAAAACAAAAGAAAAGCTGAAAAATTGGTTCTGTGTAATAACAATGAAATGACACAAGGTGAAATTGCTGAACTACTGAAACGTATTTAATACTTTATATAAAAGGCTTTTTTGGTGATGGCAGCTTAAAGACGCCTCTCATATGGAGAATGAAGTCACATGCATTGCTCGGGTGTGTGTTTTTCACAGACCTCAACAGAGTGTAAAAATCTTGATGGTTCTGTGGGTCTCGTCTATCAAATCTGATCCTTAACTTGTATTTTAATATTGGACATGTGATTGGCCGGGCCATTCTACAGCTTGATATTATTTCTCTGAAAGCATTTGAGAGTTTCCTTGGCTGTGTTTTGGATCATTGTCTTGCTGAAATGTCCACCCTGGTTTTATCTTCATCATCCTGCTAATGTAGATGTTGGACTGAAGCAGCTGATATTCACTTACACTGAGGAAGGGCAGAGGTGTTTCTGAAGAACTACTGAGAGATTTCAGCTGCTGTCTGGACTTTCACTGCCGTTCTACACCTCCCTTTCTTCATTCATTCATTCATTTTCTTTTCGGTTTAGTCCCTTTATTATTCTGGGGTCGCCACAGCGGAATGAACCGTCAACTTATCCAGCATATGTTTTACACTGCGGATGCCCTTCCAGCCGCAACCCATCACTGGGAAACATCCACACACACTCATTCACACACATACACTACGGACAATTTAGCCTACCCAATTCACCTATATCGCATGTCTTTGGACTTGTGGGGGAAACCGAAGCACCTGGAGGAAACCCATGCCAACACGGGGAGAACATGCAAACTCCACACAGAAATGCCAACTGACCCAGCCGAGGCTTGAACCAGCGACCTTCTTGCTGTAAGGCGATTGTGCTACCCACTGCGCCACCGTGCGGCCCACAACTCCCTTTCTTCATGTGTTCAATACCCTTTCCCTGCATCATTTCATTTGATTACACATAACTTCATTTGTAATTTAATTAGTTTTGTTTTCTTTGCATATATAGATTTCTTTGGTTGCTATCAACATCCGGTGAGAATTTCAAGTCAATGGCAACTTTACAAATATGTTTCCTGAGAAAAATAGTGACATGTTCAATACTTCTTTCCCCCACTGTATAATGTCATATATACAGTCAAGCCTGAAATTATTCATACCCCTGGCAAATTCTGACTGCCACTTTTTGTTCAAAGGTAAATAAAAGCTGAGAAATATTTTTTTTCCACAATGATGCCTCTTTTACAACGTCTTATTATATTTCTGTGTCATTTCCAGTCCAAAAAACCTGCTGGTTGCACAAAAGTAACTTAAATCCGAATTTAAGTCAATATATGTAATATTTGCAGCCTAAAATGACTGATGTGACAACTATTCTCAAAAATGATGGCATTATTTGCTTAAATTCTTGTCTTTTGCTATGAAAATACACAATTCTTGTAAAAATTCGTACGTTTTTGATCTCAGGAACCATTGGACTCACAAAGTCATGGAGTGACTGGTTAACAATTTTATCAAATGAACCACATGAACGCAGCAAATGCACCATAGTTGTTTTTTTAACCAAGCTTGTCAAATGCGAACAAGCCCAGAGATTTTGTCCAAAAGGTTGCATTTGGAATCGCAATAACTTTCCGAATGCAACAATGCACAATATTTCACATTCATGTTTGTACTTGCATAGCACATGATTTAGGCCAGTGACTTTAAACCAAAGCTTCGCACAGATTGAGCACCGGCTCCAGCACCATTGTCTTATCATGAAACAAAGTGGATGTTTCAAAAATAAAAAGCAGCACAGTTTTTAAAGATACAAAAAAATAAATAAATATACAAAAAGACTCTAATCCAAGAAAACTACTATTCCCATGATGCCAGAACACATGACCGCAGCAGCAGGAGCATGCTCACGTGATTATGAAAGAAATAACGCTTTCATTCATCTGCTCGAAACCAAAAGAGTGAGCCACGCTGAATCTAAAAGGTGCTTCCATAACAAATAGCCACAAAAACAAAAGCGAACGAACGGAACACAAAACATCAGGGGGAAAACGGTGGAAAAAAGGCGACCGACCGAAAACAAACCGCATTCACATTATTGAGAAGTTCCAGTACGGGCCTGGTAATGTTCATACATGATTTGACACAACGGAGGTGATGCAGCTGGGAGCCGGGAAACATCCGGTAAGTTAGTGTTCGTCTGGACATGGGGACGAGGACAGGTAGCCGTTGGTGCCGTGGGCCCCGTTGGTCCCGTTAGTGTGATGTTTCTGCGATGGAGGATGAAGCTCGTCTTCATCAGAGCTCGACTCAATGTCACTGCGGTCGTCCTTTGACACCTGTGAAGATTACAAACATGGTTTACATTACAATAAATGCTATATTTAGGACCATTTTTTAAAGGAACACTACATACTGTTGAAAATACGCTCATTTTACTGCTCACCTAGAGTTAAATAGTTGAGTTTTACCATTTTTAAACAGATTCAGCCGATCTTTGTGTCTGGTGGGAGCACTTTTAGCTTAGCTTAGCATAGATCTATATGCAAGATGCTAATGGTCTAATCGAATGCAATGATCTATGCTAAGCTAAGCTAAAAGTGCTCCTGTCTGACGCGGAGATTGGCTGAATAGATTCCGAAATGGTAAAACAACTTAATACTTGTATAAACTAATTAACACTTTTAGCTTAGCTTAGCATAGATCATTGAATAGGATTAGACTATTAGCATCTCGTTTAAAAATGTCGGAAGTTTTGATAATTTTCCCAATCCATTCAGCCGATTTCCGTATCTGGCGGGACCACTTTTAGCTTAGCTTAGCATAAACCATTTAATTGGATTAGACCATTAGCATCTCGCTCAAAAATGTCTGGAGTTTTGATAAATTTCTGAATATATTCAGCCGATCTCCATGTCTGGCGTGAGCACTTTTAGCCTAGCTCAGCATAAATCCCTGAAACGGATTTTAACATTAGCATCTCGCTCAAAAATGTCCAAAGTTTTGATAATTTTCCAAATCTATTCAGTCAATCTTTATGTCTAGCAGGAGCACTTTTAGCTTAGCTTAGCATAAATCATTGAATTGGATTAGACCATTAGCATCTCGCTCAAAAATGTCTGAAGTTTTGATAATTTTCTGAATCCATTCAGCCGATCTTCATGTCTGGCGGGAGCACTTTTAGCTTAGCTCAGCATAAATCATTGAATCGGATTAGACCAAATACTACTTTATAAGCTCTCTTGTTCATAAACATACTCACATGTAAAGGATTCCATTTTCCCGCCTTTGTTTGCAGTGATTAAGACATGGAAGAGAGAAAAGGCATCAAGTTAAAGTGGTTCATCAAACCGGTAATAGCGAGTTTTAAATCAACATGATAATTCTGGAGGAAAGATTGTATTCAACCCAGGCTCATTCTGAAAATGTACCTGTGGATACATTTCTGGAGACCATGAAATACATCCCGGGAGGTACGCTTTTTTCTAGTTTTTGTTTTCTCGAATCCACCAGAGGCCGCTGTGTACGCTTTTTGAGATCTCAAATTTCTCTATATAAACGGCACAATATGGCTGCAGTCGCGTCATCCGGGTAGATGCTGCACACTGGTGGAGGATGAGGAGATTCCCCTCAATGTGTAAAGCCCTTTGAGTGTTCAGAAAAGCGCTATATAAATGTAAGGAATTGTTATTATTATTATTATTCTTTCGCGAGTGCCATTTGCACATGCTGTTCTGGCGTTAACCCACCAGAGGCTGCTGTTGACTGACTGTTTGACTGACAGAACGTCTGACTAACTGATTGACTGACCCACCCTTCTGCTTCCCTAAACCCAACCAATTTTATTGATTGACCCGCCCACCCACTTCCCTAAACCCAACCAACAATTTTCAAAAGCAATCCAGGAAAAAGAAAAGCCCTCGTCTAATTTTTACCAAGTTTTCAGATTTTACCACACTCTCACCCTGTTATTTACTTGTTTATTTTAGTTTTTGTCTTCTGTTTTTGTCTTACCTGCATTCTGGAACCGTTCTTCACCGGACTGGAACTCCACCGGCGTACATGGCGAGCTAACTGACCAAACTGGTTACAGCGAGAAAGCGGGAAAGCCAAGTCCATACGGAGGTAACTGGTCAGCTGGTAAACGCGAAAAGGAATGGCATCATACCGCCCCCTGGTGTTTGTTTAAAAAATGAAATGCAGCCATACATACCTCTGGCCACATAATTTGCGGTCTCCAGAAACGTGTATAGGGCTACGTTTTCAGAATGAGCCTGTGTTGATTATATTTCTGCCTATTTGCATTCTCTCTCAAAAGCATTGCATTTTGTGAAAATCTTTGCATTCACTCAAAAACATTTATTCATGAAACATTTGTGTGCTCTTACAACAGACATGTATTTGTTCGCAAACAGAATTGCATTTGTCTGTAAAGCACTGACATTTTAAATAATTGTGATTGTTTATGTGGCCAAGTGTGAAATACAAAGTTGAGAAAAATGGTTATTAATTGCAATAATAGCACAGTAATAGTGTGTTTTTATTCATACTATACAATGTGCTGCTTGTTTTGTTTGTTTAATAACTGAATATAAAGAGCGTTAAAAGAAAAATCACATATTAAAATCAAAATATGGCAATTTATATACAGTTGAGGTCAAAATGATTCAGACTTCTGTGATTATTATTATTATTATATATTTTTAAATATATTTCCCAAATGATGTTTAACAGAGCAGGGGATTTTTCACAGTATTTCCTATAATATTTTTTCTTCTGGAGAAAGTCGTATTTGTTTTATTTTGGCTAGTTTTTAATTTTTAAAAAACATTTTAATGTCAGTATTATTAGCCCCCTTAGGCAATTTTTTCTCTCGATTGTCTACAGAACAAACTCTTAACGTTAGAAATGTGCTGAAAACAATCTCCTTTCCGTTAAACAGAAATTGGGGGAAAAACTATCTAGGGGGGCTAATAATTCTGACTTCAACTGTATTTCTAGAAATCATTCAGCGCTTGTCACTGGTGTGTGTTTGTTCCTCTCACCTTTCCTCTGGAAATGGCCCGACAGGCTATGCGCACTATTAGATATGACCAGAAGGTGTGCAGGGCCTGAAGAAGGACGAGCAGCCCGTTGAAGAGCCACCAGGATGGGTATGGGCCCACAATCTCCCAGCTCTCAAACACTGTGGTGTTCAAGATCCTGCGAACACACACATTTAATAAGGACATTACAAAAAATGTACATTACACAGCACTACGGGGTCCATGGGGTCATAAAGCGGATAGTTCATCCAAAAATGAAAATGTACTCACTATTTACTAGGGATTCAATTCAATTCAAGTTTATTTGTATAGTGCTTTTCACAATAACTGTTTCAAAGTAACTTTACAAAAGGTGCACATTATTGCATTACAATCAAATCCAGAAACGTTAAGGTTATTAGTTTCCATAACTTTAATAGTTACTAATAAACTAGTAAGTAATAGCTTTTATCAGTCAAAGTTATTATATATAAACATAGTTAACCTGCAGTTATATAGTATATATAAAACAATTAAAATTCACTCTGTTTACTCACCCTCGTGTGGTTACAAAACTTTCTTTACTGCATTAAACACAAAAGAAGATATTTACAAAAATGTTATTGAAACACATAGTAGGAAAAACAAATACAACCCAGGATCATTGTGATTACGTACCCCTATATACATTTTTGGAGAGCGCCAAAAACTTTCCGGGAGGTACGTTTTTTTTGCAGTTTTTGTTTTCGCGAATCCACCAGAGGCCGCTATGTATGTATTTTCTCTCGCGAGTGCCAGTCCCGCCTGCTCTTCTCGCGTAAATCCACCAGAGGCCGCTGTGTATGTATGTTCTCTCACGAGTGCCATTCGCACCTGCTCTTCTCACGTAAATCCACCAGAGGCC
>CAIGQW010006086.1:1801077-1806077 GCA_903798125.1 Danio choprae
ATATAGCCCTAGGCTGCACAGTGGCGGACTAAGCCAAAGGAAGATGAATGAATGAATGAATGAATAATTCACTCAAAAACTTTCATTACTAGATGTAACATGTTATTCAGTGGCATATTCTTGGATGTATGCTATCTTCACTGGCACATTAAATACTGTTGCACCCATCAAATTAAAAGAGGCTAGAGAGAATAATACTACACCATGGTATAACAATCAAACTCGCGCTCTCAAAGCAGCAGCTCGTACCCTTGAATGTAAGTGAAAAAAACAAATCAAATTAGAGGTCTTTAGAATTGAATACAAAGATAGTATGTCCAGCTATAGGAAGGATCCTTTACACCCTTAATGACTATATAGTATGTCATTTATTTAAAAAAATATTACATAAAAAGTATTGTTATACTAAATGCTGTGTTAGTCTTCGGTAAATCAAGGTAAAAATGCATGGTAGTGAAAAAAAGATTATATACTTTCCATCCTTGACCCACGTACTGCTCTGTAGGTTTTCAATATCCATAAAACATGCTCTCCAACAGTGTCTTTATCTGCCACAGAGTAGCTCTATTATTGTCTGAGCGATTGCATGGCTCTCATTAGGGTTCAGTCAAACGCGAGTGTGCTCTGTGATCTTTGAAGACTGGATTAATTGCCTCTGAAGGAAATGGCACAATGTCGCGCTTTAGCTCTGATTAGATGATCACTGCTACCTCTGGGCCTTTTAGACTCCACTGTAGATCAGAGAAAAGGCCATATCACCGACAAATCCCACAGATGACGATACAAACCATGAACAAAGAGGACAGAGTAGGGCTGGGCGATTAATCGAATTGAAATTGCAAATGGGATTGAGCGAAACTGTGATTGTCGTATGATTTATCCATAGCAAATCTCCTCCGAAGGCCAGAGGGCGCTCTCATGGAAACTCACTAACCAAATAAACATGAAGAAACTCAGGAAATCACCTTAGGGAAATAGCAGTTGCTGAATAAAAACAGAAGATTTAACTGCTTTCATTGATTCAGCGTGACTAATAAACACACAACTGCAGAATCATCTCACAAAAGGATTTATTTCAAACACCCAACTGTACCCAGCAGGCACACAATATCATATGAGGTTGATCTTTAGTTCTATTTTAGTTGCAATGTCAGGTGACCAAAATTTAACGCGAATTTGCTGTCTAATACCGACATCAGCTGACATCTAATACTGGCATTGATATTTGGTTGGTTTTAGGCTGTAGCACTAACTAACCAAAATCCAACATCATTTTAACATCATGATATGACATCCATACAACGTCAAAGTCTAAAATCAGTAGACGTTTATCTTTGGTTGGTTTGATGTTGTGCAATTGCCTAACTAAAAGTCAACGTCATTTTAATGTCATAATGTGATGTCCATACAGTGTCAAAAGCTAACATCAGTAGCTGTTGATCTTTGGTTGATTTTATGTTTTGTGTTGAAGTAAAATTCATTTTGAAGTCTCACCTCAAACTGACTTTGGGTTCTGACGTCAACCCACTTTTCCAACCCAGGCTCATTCTGAAAACGTACCGCTATATACATTTCTGGAGAGCACCAAATTCGTCCCAGAAGTGAAGTTTTTTTGCAGTTTTTGTTTTCGCGAATCCACCAGAGACCGCTGTGTGCGCTTTTTGAGATCTCAAATTTCTCTTGCGAGTGCCATTCGCGCCTGCTGTTCTCACGTAAATCCACCAGAGGCCGCTGTCGACTGGCTGACTGACTGACCGATCAACAGACCCACCCTCCTCCTTCCCTAAACCCAACCTATAGTGTTAAAAAGCAATCCAGACAAAGAAAAGCCCTCGCCTGATTTTGACCAAGTTTTCAGATTTTACCACATTCTCACCCTGTTATTTACTTGTTTATTTAATTTTTTGGATTCTGTTTTTGTCTTACCCACTTTCTGAAATCATTCTTCGACAGACTCGAACCCTGTAGTCGTGGTCAACTCCTCTCTGCGTCTCAAGTCCACCGACATACATGGCGAGCTACAGGACAAACTGGTAACAGTGGGAAAGCCATCCATACGGAGGTAAGCGGTCAGCTGGTAAGCGCGAGAAGGAACGGCGTCATACCACCCCATATCGTTTCTTTTAAAGATGAAATGTAGCCATACATACCTCTGGCTACATAATTCGCAACCTCCAGAAACGTATATATAGAGCTACGTTTTCAGTATGAGCCTATGTTGCGATTTTCATATACAAAACAAAATTCAATGTGGAGAGTCCAACGTCAGTTTTACGTCTGTGTGACGTCCGGTGCCTGCTGGGTAGTTTTGCGGTGAGATTGGAATAAAACCAAGTTATTGTTTGCTGTAATTTAACATGCAGCTTTTACTACAGCCGTATTTCCTTGAGAAGCAACGCAAACAGCTATCATTATCGTAGAACGATTATCTCAATGTCATTACTGCTGTAGGTCAGTCATGCTTTTCATGCAAGGTTCACATCTATGGAATAGCATGTCTGTTGATTTAAAGTTACTATCAGAACTCCCAGTTTTTTTCTGTAAAGCTGAAACAATGGCTATAATCTGTACAGCAATGTGAACATTAAGTATGATTCATTCAGGTTGGTCAGCTTTACATTTTCCTTTAGTATGCAGATCGACTTACATTTTATATTTGTGGCTGTGTACATACATGTTTGTTGTGTTATCATGTTTTTTATTTGTAGATTTTTATTTGTATTATGTAAAGCATAACCAGGGACGAGGGATGCAA
Organism: Danio choprae; assembly: GCA_903798125.1. Lineage (NCBI taxonomy): Eukaryota > Metazoa > Chordata > Actinopteri > Cypriniformes > Danionidae > Danio > Danio choprae. The sequence continues at coordinate 1,803,833 of CAIGQW010006086.1, forward strand.
ATTAGCTTTATGCTATATGCCCTATGTACGCGGCATCGGTTGTCTTTGTATAACAATGTCAAGTGTATTGTCCCTGTTAAATAAACAGACAAATAAATAAATAAGTAAAAATATAGACCTATTAAACCATTTAATTTTTGCGTAGCTTATAAGTGAACTACGACTCTGTGTAGTAAACTCTGCTCCATATAAACGCACATGCTGGAGGTTTACTAGAATCGGCTTTACTGACTGAAAATGCCCATGAAAATCATCTCGATTAAATCGCCCAGCTCTAGTACACAGAGTTCACACACACTGCGCTTTGTGTCACTAAAAGTCATTAGTTGCCAATCAACGGCGACATTAACGGTATATCATCTGCATATGTTTTTAAGGCCTGTGACTCTGCATTCAGACACAAAACTGTACCATTTGTAACTTTAATAAAGATTTATGGGTAACACTTTACAATAAGGTTGCATTAGTTGCATTTACTAACATGGAAAAACAATGAACAATACATTTATTACAGTATTTGTTCATGGTAATTAACATTAGGTAATGAAAATACAGTCATTGTTAGTTCATGTTAACTCATGTTAACCGCTAACTATTCCGGCATATGTTTTACGCAGTGGATGGCCTTCCAGCCCCAACACAGTACTGGGAAACACCCATACACTCTCGCATTAACACACACATTCATACACTATGGCTAATTTTGTTTACCCAATTCACCTATACTGCATGTCTTTGGACTGTGAGGGAAACTGGAGCACCCGGTGGAAACCCACGCCAACAAGGGGAGAACATGCAAACTCCACATAGAAATGCCAACTGGCCCAGCCGGGACTCAAACCAGCAATCATCTTGCTGTGAGGTGACAGTGCTAAACACTGAACCACAATCCCACCTGCAATATATATTGCAGAAAAACAAAATATCGCAATGTCATATTTTTCCAATATCGTGCAGCCCCACTGAAGCCAAACGCTCATTAGCATATCTGAATTTCAGCTCTTCCTCAACACTTTTAAACACAGTTATACAAACAGTAACATGAGTCAGTTCTACCATACCAATTCAAGTGGATTTGATTTCACGACATCAAAAGCTGCGATTTCACAACACATCGACAAACACACAATCCAAACTCTTCCAGTTTCAGCTACAACTGCAGTGTTTGAGGGTCAAAGTAGACATTAATAAAGGCCATAGACTGACATTATGCAAATCTGTGACAAATCTATGTTGGCTTATGCAAAAATAAGACTGGAATTACTGATGACTCATTTCAGGCAGTTCAGAATCACTCACTTCTTTTAGGAGGAAATAGCTCCATTTATCTGCACTATCATTTATGTATTTTTACATGCACAAAACAGCAACATTACACACTACATGTATGAGCTAATAACAATTCAGTCTCCTGATCTAAGCTAGCACAGAAACACACAAATACACACACTTGTTTGTCTATTGTTCCTTCATTCATTCATTTTCCGTCGGCTTAGTCCCTTATTTATCCAGTTGTAACCCATTACTGGGAAACACCCATACACTCTCACATTTACACACTCATACACTATGGTCAATTTAGTTTACCCAATTCACCTATAGCGCATGTCTTTGGACTGTGGGGGAAACCGGAGCACCCAGAGGAAACCCACGCAAACATGGGCAGAACATGCAAACTCCACACAGAAATGCCAACTGGCCCAGCCGGGGCTCGAACCAGTGACCTTCTTGCTGTGAGGCGACAGTGCTAACCACTGAGCCATTGTGCCACCCGTCTAGTATTCCCATACAAGTAATGATGACTTAATGAGCTGTTTTCATCATGGGGAACAAAAAAATGTCTCCACAAGTATAGCAAAACCACTTAATTTTGACCTTGAGGCGACATTTTGTTGGTCCCCATGAGGAAAACGGCTCATCATTAGTTTTGGTCATCATTATGTTTGGTCCCCATAGTGAAAAGAATACAAGGTACACACACACACACACACACACACACACACACACACACACATGTTTGTTTTTGTGAAAAGTGGGTAAATTACATAGGTTTCCATTCATTTTATACTGTCCAAACCGTATATTGTATTGGCCTAATCCCACCCTACCCCTAAACCCAAACATCACAGGAGACTGTGTACAGCTTTACTCTCTGAATAAACTCATTCTGTGAGATTTAAAAGCTTTTGGAGAAATGAGGACGTCAGCAATGTCCTCATATTTCACCTCCTTTTTGTAATACCTG
>CAIGQW010006086.1:1811077-1814025 GCA_903798125.1 Danio choprae
TGTTGTAGAAAACGAAGAGGATTAAACTGAAGTCATTGATTATTCTTTAAATGTAACAGCTTCCAGAACTTTTAGAGTCAGAAAACATATACAGGTAAAAAAATATTAATACCAGTGGCTCCTAATGATAGAGTTGAAGTCAAAATGATTAGCCCTCCTGTGAATTTGTTTTCTTTTTCAAATATTTTGCTAATGATGTTTAACGAAGCAGGGAATTTTTCACAGTATTTTCTATAATATTTTTCCTTCTGGAGAAAGTCTTATTTGTTTTATTTCGGCTAGAATAAAAGCAGTTTTTAATTGTTTTAAAAACATTTTAAGGTCGATATTATGAGCCGGGCCTCACAGTGGCGCAGTGGGTAGCACGTTCGCCTCACAGCAAGAAGGTCGCTGATCGCTGGTTCGAGCCTCGGCTGGGTCAGTTGGCCTTTCTGTGTGGAGTTTGCATGTTCTCCCTGTGTTGGCGTGGGTTTCCTCCGGGTGCTCCGGTTTCCCCCACAAGTCCAAAGACATGCGGTATAGGTGAATTGGGTAAGCTAAATTGTCCATAGTGTATGAGTGTGAATGGGTGTGTATGGATGTTTCCCAGAGATGGGTTGCAGCTGGAAGGGCATCCGCTGCGTAAAACATATGCTGGATAAGTTGGCGGTTCATTCCGCTGTGGCGACCCCAGATTAATAAAGGGACTAAGCCGAAATGAAAATGAATGAATGAATATTATGAGCCCCCTTAAGCAATATTATTTTCAATTGTCTACAGAACAAACCATCATTATACAATGACTTGCCTAAATACCCCAATTAACCCAGTTAAGCCTTTAAATGTCACTTTAAGCTGAATACTATCTTGAAAAATATCTAGTCAAATATGATGTACTGTCATCATGGCAAAGATAAAAGAAATCAGTTATTAGAAATGACTTATTAAAACTATGAAATTTAGGAAAAAATATGGGAAAACTAATAATGGACCCTTTTCACAAGCCTGTTATGACGCGTTAAGGTCATCAGCATCTTAAATCCTTGAAGGTTTTTAATATTTTGATTTTTATTTATTTATTCTTTAAACGTATAAACATTTATATGTATTTATGAATGTATAATATCATCTTTGCTTCAAATTACAAAAATTGAATTACCGCTTTTGCGAGGTGTTTGAAATGCAGCGTCTATGGGACAGGACAGCAAACTACTTACTGTTATTCTCTCCTCTCGCTGTTGTTATCAGTCTCACACAATTTTTTTCCTTTTTCTGAAAGTCTTTATCACATCATCGTGGAGTTTTTCTTTTATTATTTCAGCAAATAAGATTGTAAAAACATTATTTGTTGTATTCTCCCATTCACTGCACTGTACGTTTCCCCAACTATGACGACTTCCGCTACTGAGAAATCCGGAAATGTGAAAAGGCTCTGTTCAGGAGGGCTAACAATTCTGACTTCAACTCTATATATTGATCACATGTAAAGGACAATTTCCTTTTTTTTACATTTTAAAGCACATACTCAGAAATGTACTCGTTTATATGTGATCATATGCAAAATTATAACACTTTAATTTACGCTAACTTAAAAATTACTCACTTTTTTAAATGCCAATTGTGACTTTTTTATTCAACGGTTTGTTTTTTTACTTTTAAACTAAAGTAACTAATCACTTTTTTTTACAGTTTTACAGCTCTACATGGCATCTTGTACTCAAATTCTCTCATCATAAACAACAAAGTTTAAATATTACACAAGTATAGGAGATTCTATTGTCTTTGTTAAATCGCATCGATGGATTTGCTCTTCAGTGTTTGGACTTTCAGCAGTGAAAATTAAACTGAACTAAAACTGAACTGAACTAAACTGAACTTCACCTCTGAAAACTGGACTGAGTTTCAATTTACTAGAACTTCTATGTTAAGCTGCTTCGGCACAATCTACATTGTATAAGCGCTATAGATTTCAACATGAATTGAATTGAATTGAACAATAACTTTAATTATCAAGCACTTTGATCTTTAAAAATCTGCAGACCTTTTACAGCTGCATTACCCACATGAATCGAAACTGGCTTACTGAATTTTTTTTCTTTAGACTTCCTGTCATTTATAAAAGCCGTAAACATCTCAGAACAGTGTTACAGTGATTTGCCTAACCCTCTCAAAGCAATAAATCATCTTTAACTGTAAGAAACATGTTTTTTTCCCCAGCTTTGCCGCAATCGGTTAGCGCGTTCGGCTGTTAACCGAAAGGTTGGTGGTTCGAGCCCACCCAGGGACGGGGCCTCACAGTGGCGCAGTGGGTAGCACGTTCGCCTCACAGCAAGAAGGTAGCCTCGAGCCTCGGCTGGGTCAGTTGGCGTTTCTGTGTGGAGTTTGCATGTTCTCCCTGTGTTGGCATGGGTTTCCTCCGGGTGCTCCGGTTTCCCCCACAAGTCCAAAGACATGCGGTACAGGTCAATTGGGTAGACTAAAATTGTCCGTAGTGTATGAGTGTGAATGGGTGTGTATGGATGTTTCCCAGGGATGGGTTGCAGCTGGAAGGGCATCCGCTGCGTAAAACATATGCTGGATAAGTTGGCGGTTCATTCCGCTGTGGCGACCCCAGATTAATAAAGGGACTAAGCCGAAATGAAAATGAATGAATGAATGAACATGGTTTTTACCTTGGTGATGGCAGTGAAGACCTTCTCCAGAATAGCATTGGGCTGAGCTTTCTGCGGTCCATTGGCCTGGATTTTCAAACCCAGCGCACACGGCCTCGCGATAAACCTACAACAACCAATAACAAAGACTTTATTAGATCTACTATATCATGTGATTTCAATTTCTGCCAACTTAATTCTTCAGGTCTGATAGACGGCATTAAAAATCAATATTCAAAAGAGATGCTCAGAGGTAAAATATTCAGAGCCGGGTTTTCCCAATAACGATGTATCTTGGCTCTTAAGAGCGTTCTGTAC
>CAIGQW010006086.1:1922003-1932249 GCA_903798125.1 Danio choprae
ATCTATCTATCTATCTATCTATCTATCTATCTATCTATCTATCTATCTATCTATCTATTGTTCCATCCATCGTTCTATCCCTCGTCTATCTATCTATCTATTGTTCCATCCATCCAACCATCCATCATTCTATCCCTCGTTCCGTCCGTCCGTCCGTCCGTCCGTCCGTCCGTCCGTCCGTCCGTCCGTCCGTCAGCCGTCCGTCCGTCCGTCCATCCATCCATCCATCCACTTTTTTATTTCTAAAATTTATTCGGAAATTAGATGATAGATGATTTTAGCAATTTCCCAAAGACGTAGGCTGAAGAACGCTTTCCAATGAGTCCGTGTTATTTTTTCTTTAAAATATTTATTATGAATCATGCTCCTGAAAGGACAGAATTTAGTTTTCCCCCTCTAAAGCTTCACATTTGAACTGAATGCTGCTGCAAAACAGATTCTTAAGTGAGCTGATTATGTCTAGAAATAAAGCCGCATGTACAAGAAAGAGCCTGACAGTGAGTAAATAATGTCCGGTTGTTTGTGGTCCTGTGAGGAGTGTTTAAGAGCAGCTCCCAGTGGATGGCTGTGTGTGTGTGTGTGTGTGTAATCCTGCTGTAGATGAATCTGCTGTAAACAACATCTGCTCTCCAGCAGGAGACTCTACAGCATCTGTCTGCTCTGACCATTCACTTCACCCGCTGACCTGCTGTAAAACTCCCACAATGCATCTCTGGAAATCACATTACTTTTATTGTTTAGCACTCCACTTTTTTTTTTAGATAGGCTCATTTTACAACTCCCTCGAGTTTTTTTTATTGCATTCGTGCAATCTTCATGTCTAGCGGAAGCACTTTTAGCATAGCTTAGCATAGATCATTGTGTGTAGACAGCGCCCTCTAGTGGATTTGTCATTGAAAATGTGCAACGAAATGTACCCGGAGGTTTTGTAAAAATGTAGGCATGGCTTTCCAAAGAGCCTGGGCTGAAAAAAATATAAGTATATAAAAGCCTCATGGTTTAAAATAAAAAAAACTACATAAATAATATAATAAGTAGTCAACAAGTTGATAATATTTTAAATTGTATTTGCATTTGCATATTAGCCTCACGGTGGCGCAATGGGTAGCACAATCGCCTCACAGCAAGAAGTTCGCTGGTTCGAGCCTCGGCTGGGTCAGTTGGCATTTCTGTGTGGAGTTTGCATGTTCTCCCGTGTTGGCATGTGTTTCCTCCGGGTGCTCCGGTTTCCCCCACTAGTCCAAAGACATGCGGTATAGGTGAATTGTGTAAGCTAAAATTGTCCATAGTGTATGAGTGTGAATGAGTGTGTGTGGATGTTTCCCAGTGATGGGTTGCAGCTGGAAAGGCATCCGTAATGCGCATCCGCATGCGTAAAACATATGCTGGATAAGTTGGTGGTTCATTCCGCTGTGGCGACCCCTGATTAATAAAGGGACTAAGCTGAAAAGAAAATGAATTAATGAATATTTGCATATTAGTGTTAGTAAAGATTTTTATTTGTAATGATTGTTTTATTTAAACATTATGAACTGTAGAATATAGAACTGTAATAATACATATTAGTTTTAAGCTATACATTTGGTTTAAAATGACCTTATATCATTTATATTTATAATAATATTACATAATTATAATAGTATATAATTTGTATGATTTAATTTCAGATTAAATTTGTTTAGAAATATAATAAAATAAAAATAATTTTGATAGTTTACCTATTTAAAGCTCGACTCTTCTGTAGTTTCATCGTGTACTAAGATTGACGGAAAAAATAAAGTTGCTATTTTCTAGGCTGATGTGGATAGGAAATAAACTCACTTTAGCATAATAATAAAGGAACGTTGCCGCTGTACCATGGCTGAAACAGGCGCAATGATATTATATCGCACTGTTGCCTACCTGGGGACTATTTCTTTGTGGAGTTTGCATGTTCTCCCAGGGTTTGCGTGGGTTTCCTCCAGGTGCTCCGGTTTCCCCCACTGTCCAAAGACATGCTCTATAGGTGAATTGAATAAACTAAATTGACCGTAGTGTATGTGTGTGAATGAGTGTGCATGGATGTTTCCCAGTATTGGGTTGCAGCTGGAAGGGCAGCCGTTTATTTTCATGCGTTTGTCCTGTGTAAGCCTTTTAATATGCTCTCATCAACTGGCAGTCCTAGCATTAACTTATATTTAGGTCATTCGTATTTTCCACACATGACCTTAAATTTATTACCGTCTACAGTCTGTGTGTCAGGTTGTGTGTGCGTGTGCGTGTAAATGTTCAGTCTTTCTCTCTAAGACTGTAATTCATAAATCTTCACCCAGGAGTTTTGTCAGTGTGGAGTTTTATGATCAAACCGTCCTACAGTCAGTCACTCTTATTCAGCAGGAGCGCAAACTCAGGCTGTATTTCACCACAGTGTGTTTTAGAGGAAACATTAATACACACACTTACTCACCTGTGAAATCGTACATCTAATCTAAAGTGTTTCTCAGCATGTTGTGTATGTATGTATGTGTGTTATACACTCACTGGCCACTTTATTAGGTACACCTGTCCAACTGCTCGTTAACGCAAATTTCTAATTAGCCAATCCCATGGCAGCAACTTAATGAATATAGGCATGTAGACATGATCAAGACGATCTGCTACAGTTCAAACCGAGCATCAGAATGGGGATGAAAGGTGATTTAAGTGACTTTGAACGTGGCATGGTTGTTGGTGCCAGACGGGCTGGTCTGAGTATTTCAGTAACTGCTGATCTACTGGGATTTTCACGCACAACCATCTCTAGGGTTTACAGAGAATGGTCCTAAAAAGAGAAAATATCCAGTGAGCGGCAGTTCTGTGGGCACAAATGCCTTGTTGATGACAGAGGTCAGAGGAGAATGGCCAGACTGGTTTGAGCTGATAGAAACAGTAACTCAAATAACCACTCGTTACAACCGAGGTATGCAGAAGAGCATCTCTGAACGCACAACACCTCCAACCTTGAGGAGGATGGGCTACAGCAGAAGACCACCGCTCCGCCGGGTGCCGCTCCTGTCAGCTAAGAACAGGAAACTGATGCTACAATTCGCACAGGCTCACCAAAATTGGACAATTGAAGATTGGAAAAATGTCTCACACACACACACACACACACACACACACACACACACACACACACACACATATATATATAAACGTGTGTGTTTGTTTACATGTACACACATACAAATTTTAAGTTAAATATATAATAATAAACGAGTTGTTTATTTATTTTTACTAAAAGTATTATTATTATCTGTGGTAATCCACAATAGGCCTGCAGTGCTGAGCAAATCTTAACACATCCTGAACGTTCCTCTACATAACAGTTTCAGTAATCAGGCAACTGTGATTTGTTTGGTCGGCATTAACATGCTCATTCTCTCTCTCTCTGTGTTTGTGTCTCCAGGCATCAGGCTGTGACAGTACAGAAATCCCAGATGAGGTCAAGCTGATTGGTTTCGCACAGTTGAGCGTCACCTGATAGCATCTCATTAACAGCAGAGGGAGAGACTGAGAGGATGACAGCATCCAAAACCTGCTGCTGCACACACACACACACACACACACACTCCTGCTCACACACCGCTTTCAGTCGCCTCGCCATACATACACACACACACACACACACACACACACACATAAGCTCTCAACCAGTGCAACAGTGTGTTCTGGGAGGAAAAACTCATTCATCTTCTCCATAGGGAAGGAAAACCTTTAAACACAGGCCTACTGTGAGCTACGAGCTTGCTAATCAATGGACGGACAATAAGTTGCAGTGGTCAAAATAGCATTGCAGAGAAAAAAGAAAAATAACGTAAGTAGATCAGATTTGATCATTTCATTCAGTAATAAGCATTCCTCCTCTAGCTTTTATTATTAAGTTAAGAGAGCACTTGGAATTTGTCTGTTTTTTTAGGTATGTGTTTGAGTAAAATATTAATATTTGTTTTATTCTATAAAAGTTTGATTTAAAAAAAAAAGACACAAAAAAAGCTGTCAAAATGTGTCCGATTAACCTTTTTTAAACCTTCTTTACTGATAATAAAGTATCAAATATTTATACGCTCTATCTATTTTTGTCTATTCTGAATTTAACTTGTATTGTAAACATGTTTAGGTTATTTTATGCATATTTTATTTGTTAAAATAAATAATACTTCAGTAGCTGACAGCATGTTTATTTTACATTTAGAAATATCATCAATCAGTAGTTTGCAGAACAAAAGAAACATGTTTTACTCAAACACACATCTGTAAGAGTGTAAAGGTCCCATAAATATAACAAATAAATATATAATTAATACTAGTATGTTTTTATATGTAGTTGAAGTCAGAATTATTAGTCCTCCTGAATTATTAGCCCCCCCCCCCCCGTATATTCCCCCCCCAATTTTCTGTTTAACAGAAGGATTTTTTTTCAACACATTTCTAAACAATCGTTATAATAACTCATTTCTAATAACTGATTTCTTTTATCTTTGCCATGATGACAGCACATAATATTTGACTAGATATTCTTTAAGATACTAGTATTCAGCTTAAAGTGACATTTACAGGCTTAATTAGGTTAATTAGGCAAGTTAGAATAATTAGGCAAGTCATTGTATAACGATGGTTTGTTCTGTAGACAATCGGGGAAAAAATTGGTCAAGGGGGCTAATAATAATGACCTTAAAATGTTATTCGAAAAATTAAAAACCGCTTTTATTCTAGCCGAAATAAAACAAATCAGACTTTCTGCAGAAGAAAAAACATTATAGGAAATACTGTGGAAATAATAAACGTCATTTGGGAAATAATGGAAAAAGAAAGAAGAAAGGAATTACGGAGGGCTCATCATTTTGACTTCAACTGAATGTGTATATATATATATATATATATATACACACACTTTTTTTTATCAGTAGTTTAAAAAAATAATACACAAATTAGCATCAACCTCGAAACAATTACCTACAAATGGCAAATACTGATATTGATACTATATACTATTAACCTTGAGACTATATCGATCTGACAATGTTAAACTACAGTTTGAATTATTAATTTCTCTGGTACAGAAAAGCTATTTTGCAATATCTTAAACATGATAAACGTTTGTTTCTCATATATTTGCAGACAAAAACAAACATCCCAAGTCCAGAAAAGGTATTCAGTCTTTCATAATTTGGCTAGGAAATCCTGTGTTTGAAGTTTTGCCAGTTAAAAATGAATAATATATAAACATTACATATACTTGCACGCAGCCGCTCTGAGTTCACAATTTTGACTTTTATTTATTTATTAATTTATTTATTTTTGCTTCAAATTAAAGTTGGTAAAGTTGTGAATTCTCTGCGTGGCAGGTTGGTTATAATGCTTTATCTTTAAAGCGCACATGAAATCAAAATGTCAATGTTTATTTTGCTAGCACACATTATTAGTCTTAAGGTCAACAATTAATCAAGTGTATCGACTGAAGAAATACAACGTTAGTGTAACCTTCAAACAAAATCTGACCATCTTGATGATGTCAGTTCGACGTATTCGCTGAAATATGCATAGCCACGGCCTTATAATCGTTAGTTTGCTGTAAGTGAAATATTAGAGGAGCTAAAAATAAACCCCGCCCCCTACTCATTATACCGTTTCAGTAGCAAATATTTGATTATATTAAAAATAAAAGCCTGCGTCAGTTTCCGACTTTAAAATCCCAATGGAAAAAAATGAATGAGAAGAAAAAATACTTCCAGAACAAACACACTGGGGGGAAAACAAAACACAACATGGACGATCGCAAATGCACTCTCTCTGCAAAGCCTTTCGCCAAAACATTCCAGCATCCATTTCCCAGAATTCCAAAGGCAGGAGGCCATCATCTCAGGAGGCAAAAGCTAGTGAATACAACATTGTTTTCAGTTGTTATTATTATTATTATTATTATAATGATAATGACATTATTGTTTTACCTCTGCTTTTAACAGAGCTCCAAGCGTATTATTATTGAAGAAAAAAAAAAAGCCTTTGATTTCACCCTCTTGAATCTGGTGCACAGATCACAGAAGCAGAAACGACTCCTTCTGAATGTAAACAAAGCACATTTCCATCCTGAATGTTACTGAACTGTATTGTACATAGACCTTCCAGGAATAAGGGAATATATGTTTTTTGTTCTTGTTGCTTTATTTAATTTTACTCCGGAGAGGATTGAACCGAATGCTGCCATGTGCAAACGTACTGCTTTGTTTTGTTTTGGTTAATTAATTTTAATTTAAATATTTTTTTATTTTATATTATATTTTTTATTACATTTTTTTGTTTATTCATTTTATTTCATTTTAATTTATAATTTTTTAAAAATGTAATTTTGTGTTAAACTATTTTATTTTATAATTTTTTTTATTTATTTACATTTTTTATTTAATTTAAATATTTTTTTTATTTTAATTAAATAAAAATTTTGTATTTTATTAGATTTTTATATATTTAAAATGAATTATTATTTAATTACATTTTATTTTCATTTATTTATTTTTTAATTTAATTTAATTTTAATTTATTTTCATTTTTAAGTTATTTTACGTTTTTTATTTAATTTAATTTAAATTAATTTTTTATTTTAATAAATTTTTTTATTTAATAATAAATTTTTTATACAAATTTTCTATTTTATTTTAATTGTTTTATTTATTTTTTATTTTATTTAAATTGAACCTTTTCTTTTATTTTAAATGTTATTTTATTTTGACAGTGTTCATGCTTCAATGCTAGAGGTGCCTTGTTTTTATTTTAAATCCGTGCCTAAGAAACGTAGGTAAGAAGCTTGAAGCTGTTCTCCTGACACTTGAGATTTGTGGATAGTATTTTTTGGCAGCGGTCAGCGGCTCGCATTGAAGTAAACGGCTGATGCACTTTGATTTGACGCGGTGCAATGTATACGAGCACTTGCGCGCTTTCACCCTACCTAAATACCCACATATATCCCGGTAAAGCTTTGTCACGTGACAAACAAGGTCATCGCTAACCACAACGCACATCTTAATCCTGACCTGTTGTATTTACAAAAAGACCATCGATGGTTACAGCGCTAGAATGTGTTTGTTTTTGAACGCACAATGCATCTGTCTGTCAGCAAGCGTTCAGTATTTTGTAAAGGAAACCAAACGTCTGCTACTTGAATGACAGAAAAGCCATCTGTGTGTCCAAATCCAGTATAGTAGCTTAAATGACAGTGCCGTTCACTGATATTGGCACCCTTGGTATAGAGCAGCGTTTCCCAACCCTGTTCCTGAAGGCACACCAACAGTACACATTTTCAACCTCTCCCTAATCAAACACACCTGAATCAACTCATTAGAACATCAGAGACTCCAAAACCTGAAGTTAATATGTCAGATAAGGGAGACATCCAAAATACGTACTGTTGGTGTGGCTCCAGGAACAGTGTTGGGAAACACTGGTTGATGTGAGAAATGTCTTTATCTTTCTGCTCAAAATATTAGCAAATAAAAAACTGGTGAGCAAAAAAGCAATTGAATGGGGAAAAATTGGCAAGCCCCGCCCCCCTTAGTTACTGTTGCTAACTCTGATAAGCAAATGGAGTTGCTATTTATTATGACAGCTCTCGGTGTGAAAACCCTCGTCCCAAGATGATTTTTGATTTCGTATATATTGACTCGTTCCAGAATTGCGGGTACATTTCAAGCATTTCTTCATTAAACAGGAATGAGATGCAGCAAACATATAATTAACAGTAAACTCAATCTGTTATTGATGTAAAATAATGCTTCATTTTGAACATTTCACTCTGCTATTAAGTGAAGTTTGTTTATAAACTAATTTCGAGAGGATCACGTGCTTATGATTGATCACGGCTGGTCCCGCACTAGCCAATTCATGATTCACCAATCAGGCGATTTGTAAGTCACCATAAATAACCAAAGTTCCATATAACAGCCATCTCTGTTTTGAAGAATCCCCCCTTCCACCCCTACTCCTCCTCCTTTCCTAGATTTGGCAGCACGGTGGCCCAGTGGTTAGCACTGTTGCCTCACAGCAAGAACGTCACTGGTTCTAGTCCTTACCAGGCCAGCCGACGTTTCTGTGGAGAGATTACCTGTTCTTCCCGTGCTTGCGTGGGTTTCCCCCGGTTTCCTTCCACCTTCCACCGAAAACATGTGACTTAATTGACTAATCCAAATCGGCACCATAGACGTGCTCCTAGGAAGTAGTTATGGCTTTATAGCAATCCCTAATTGGTCATTAGCTACTACAGCAGGGGAGTTCTCGAGATCTACCTGAGCTCAAACTCCCCTCTCGCCCTGCAAACGGGAGGGAGCCCCGGGCTCGAGGATCTATGAGCTCAGGGCTCTCTCCCGGGACAACATGCCAAACAAGCTTTATTATCAATCATCAGCTAAGTGTGAACTCTTGAAATGTCCTTTACAGTAACAGAGTTGACATTTTCCACCATTTTGTGCTTTAGCTCAAGGTGCTAATCTCAAACTAGATCCCAGATGAAATGTCTAAAACACAATTTGATGTATTTTAATGATATTATTGTTTTTAAAAGGTGAATGAGAAGTTAACTGAAGTATCACAGTTACAGAGCTGTCATATAATGAACATACTGTTTGTATTCTGGTGTAATATTCATTCATTCATTTTCCTTCGGCTTAGTCTCTTTATTCATCTGGGGTCGCCACAGCGGAATGAACTGCCAACTTATCCAGCATATGTTTTACATCGCCGATGCCCTTCCAGCTGTAACCCAGTACTGGGAAGCATCCATACACAGTCATTCACACTCAGTGGTTAGCACTGTCGCCTCACAGCAAGAAGGTTGCTGGTTCGAGTCCCGACTGGGCCAGTTGGCATTTCTGTGTGGAGTTTGCATGTTCTCCTTGTGTTGGCGTGGGTTTCCTCCGGGTGCTCCGGTTTCCCCCACAGTCCAAAGACATGCGGTATAGGTGAATTGAATAAACTAATTTGGCCATAGTGTATGAGTGTGTATGGGTGTTTCCCAGTGCTGGGTTGCGGCTGGAAGGGCATCCGCTGCGTAAAACTTGCTGGATAAGTTGGCGGTTCATTCTGCTGTGGCGACCCCTGATTAATAAAGGGACTGAAAAGAAAAGAAATTAATACAGAATAGTCAAGCTTTAAATGGAACAATTAGCAAAACTCATTTTAGCGAGATGCTAATGGTCTAATCCGATTTAATTATTTATGCTAAGCTAAGCCAAAAGTGCTCCACCTGACCTGGAGATTGGTTGAATGAATTAAAAAATGGTAAAACTCAACTGTTGAACTCTAGGGAAGTAGTAAAATGAGCCTATTTACAAAAAAGGTGGAGTGTTCCTTTAATAATCTGGGCAAAAAAACATACCTTCAAAAACCTTATTTTGCTGGGTGCCGATATTAGTGAAGGACACTATAAATTATTCTGTTCTGAGCCCAAATGTAAATAATGTTAGAACTAAATACTTTATTATCATTATTAAGTTGGGTTGTGTTTTTCTATATACCATGCGTGTTCCTCCCTGTCCCTTTCTGTAATCAGCAATGAATATAAACTTTCTGCGAAGGTACCAACAAATAAAAGAAAGAATTGCTACTATTAAACTGGAGCGTGGTTGTGTTTCGGAAGAAAAAGGATGTTAAGCGTATAATGTGATTATGATATTATCTTTTGCCTGCTTCTCTCTCTCTGTGTGTGTGTGTGTGTGTGTGTGTGTGTGTGTGTGTTGTTGTTTTTTTTTATACAGTAATTGCTATAATTTACCACCGGCAAGCCCCCAGAAAGAGATTTCATTACAGTGTTTTAGTGTCTAATCTTCTCCTCTTGAAGTGCTGAAACCCGTCAGATTTCTGAGAGATTTATGTGGAGCGTTTATGAGTACTTGAACTAGTCAGAGCTGCTGATTTATCAAAAATGATTTGGCTAGAGATGCAACATTGTGAAGGTTTCAATGTGTTTATTTTATTACAGTGATGAGTACTATATATTATTAAAAAGAATAAATATATAGTTTAATAATAATAATATATTATTTTAAAAAAGTTACACATATTACACTATTAAATTTGAAACAAACGAAAAATAAGATGCATAACCTTGGAGACTATAGCTGAAATAAAGGTTCATTGTTGTATGTTTTGTTAATATTTGAGTACATAGATAGATAGATAGATAGATAGATAGATAGATAGATAGATAGATAGATAGATAGATAGATAGATAGATAGA
>CAIGQW010006086.1:1962122-1982130 GCA_903798125.1 Danio choprae
ATGCACACACACACACACACACACACACACACACACACACACACACACACACACACACACACACACACACACACACACAAATAATAGTAATTTAAATGTACATTTTTTTTTTTTTTTGTAAAGTTTACTAGTATATTTTGAGTAAAGGTTATTTCTACATAGGTGTGATGTGAAATACATATTTTCATGGATAATGCAATCTTAACAATGTGAAGATCAAAAATTGTATCTCACGATTCACAGATATTTTCTGCTTATTTACACTTTTGACTCACTTCATAAGACCATGATCTCGGCTAGATCCATTTTGGATTTAGTTTTTTTTAAGTATAACAAAGTGACATTTATTGACATTTGTAACCTTTTGAAACAATATAATTCGATTAAATACAAAATTCGAGAAATTGGCTTTAAATCAAAGCAATTTCAATAGGAATCTTTCAAAAGGAATCATACGAATAATCAATACATCATTATTTTTACTGTACATCATCATTTGATCAGTATTTAATTTTAAAGTTAGGTTTAGGGTTACGATGGGAACGTGAAAGACATTTTCTGCTGAAATCTGTTTCGATAGCATGTTAATTATCAATAAGTCATTATTAATTAGTCAAAAAAAATCTGTAATTAAGCAATGTCAAATAAAGATGAGGTGAAATGATGAAATTCCTCTGTTGCTTGGCTCTTTGTGTTGTACTAAATAGTTTATCTATGCTACCAGCAAAATACTCAAATAAAAAAGTTGGAGTACAGGCTGTCAGGTAAATATCTCTGCACTATGTTAATAAAAGATCAGCTTACAAGCAATATCCCATATACTTACCATGTAAAAAAACAGAAGCTGAAACACACTTCAGCAGAATAAGCAGCCACACAGGAAGACAATGGCGTACCTAAAAAATAATGAGATCCGGTGAAACTAATGCACTGAAACACTGGCGAACTCCTCGGGAAATGTGTAAAAAAAAAAACAACCCAACAACAACATTTCCTCCAGTTTTTATAGTCAGGATTGAAGCGAGGCCTGAACTCATTCAAATTTGACTTGCATTGCCGACAGCAGTCACCCGCTTTCCCATTTGCCAAGCATTGCAAATCATCCAGCAAAGCCATGTATATTCATGAAAGGGAAATACAAGTCATATCTCCAACCTCAGGGGTACATTACAAACCAGTAAAATAATTATACAAAACAACCAGAAGATACAGCGTATATGGTGATTTATGGTGCGGCGGGGGGCAAATGCGTAGTGGAGGAACAATGCGAAGACACCTATTCATCAAAGTGGTGGCATCCATTTCTTTTAGCCGCCAGGTTCAGCTTTCTGCAGTCTAGTCAGTGAAGAGAGCAATTACACTGTCCTCTATACATCAGAGACGAGCTGCTGTGATTTATAGACCAACACTGATCTGAACGCAGGAGCTTCAAACGCCTAACCAATAAAGACATCTCTACTTGAACGTGACTTTTTCAATTTACAGATTTGCATTTCTATAGAAGCCAGTACAGTCGAGTACAGTAGGACAGACTATTAAAAGTTGAATCTACTGGTGGTTAGATGTATACAAGCCCTTAGGACTTGCATTTTTGCATTAAAAAGAAGGAAATCTAAATTGAATAACACTTGTTGTACAAAGATTGCATGCTTGTGGTGTTTTTCAATGAATTTCCCAAGCGCTGTTTAATGAAGAGAAGATTTTTCAACACAATAGTTTTAATAGATAATTTCTAATAAGTCATTTAGTTTGACTTTGCCATGATCACAGTACATAATATTTTTTTTATTAAATATTTTTATTATATTTAAAGGCTTAACTAGGTTAATTAGTTTAACTAGGCAAGCTGGTTAATTAAGCAAGTCATTGGACAGCAGTGATTTGTTCTGTATTAAAAAAAATAATTCTTAAGGGGCTAATAATACTGATGTTAAGAAGTATTTATTTCTTTTTTATATTTTGATTAATTTATTTCAGCCACACTAAAAGAAATAAGAAGTTTCTCCAGAAGTGAAACTATAATAGAAAATGTGAAATAAAATGTGTATCAATAATTTTGACCCATACCATTTATTTTTGACTCTTTCTAAAAATAGATCTGTGCAACATAAGCTTGGTTTTGTTGTCCACTATCACAAAAGTACTGCGTTAGAAAAGCGACTCACTGAACATGTCCATCCAGCACACGTTCACACCCACACACACACACACACACACCAGCAATTAAACATGAACGCAGTGCCTCTCAGGATGTGATGTCTGACGCACACAAAACACATATTACCAAAAACATACAGCGAGAGATTATTAAATAATGCATGAAAGCAGAACAGAGTGTCAAACGCACACAAACACATCCACACGTGCTGTTTTCTCCCATTTGGCTTGGGATCATCATCTTCTTTCCATTTGAAAGGCTCCGTTTATCCTGCCTGCCATTTAATGATGCATGAAGGTCCCTGCAACAACAAAAAAAGATGCCTTCTCTCCTCTTAAGGATGTCTCTTTCCCACAAGATTTCTAATTAAAGCTGGCCTTGATAAGACCTCTCTGCGTGACGCCAGACTTTGTGTTTTCAAACGATAACACATAATTGAATGATTACTGGTAGACAACTCAGACAAACACTTTTCCCTGCAATCGCACAGATGAGAGCTGAAGGAGATAAAGGCAAAACGGCTGGCAAGGCACAGTGTGACGCCCAGGCTTCAGGCTCTCTTAATGTACTTCTCTCCGAAAAAAAATACAAATAAAAATGCAAGTTTAAATCACATCGCCAAGCTCAGAGCAGTTTCCACTGTCAAAAACGCAATTAAATGTGAAATGAAGAAAGGAAGAAAGCAACTGGGATCCCTCAAGCATTCGTTCCAGCATGTGTTGCTAGCATGTAAGTAGTTTTTAATCTAAAAGCATCGTTATCTAAGTCCATTGGATGCAACTTTAATGCATCGGTCCACTTGCTTTTAGTTGATTCAAGGACACCAAGTCAAACATGTTAATGGATTTTGATTAGTGTACACTATATTCAAGGATAACAGTGCTGGTAGAAATTCTAATGCCAGATTTTTCCCCATTTAATCTTTCAATAAATGAATTATTGAGCTGGTATGTAGTAAAAAAACATCTTACAAGTGACAATGATGATCATTATGGTGAAAAAATATCCTTAAATTAGTAGTTTTCCATACTTTGTAATTCATGTTTTTATATTTCCCCGTTTATTCCTGCTTTGAATTGCATTGTGGGACCTTGATCTTTCTTCCAACAACTTTTAACATTGAAAAAGTTTGAAACAGTGACTTTTATTAACTTTTTTAAAGTGATATATTGTTTAAAGTGATATATTGTCTGGGTTAGCGTTCTATATTGATCTACAAAAAACCTTGTAATAAACTGCCAGTATATTTTCTGTTATTTTACACATTTCTCTATTTTTACTTTCTTATACATTATCAGTGTTGGGTAAGTAATAGATTACAAATGATTGATTATTCATTCATTCATTCATTTTCTTTTCGGCTTAGTCCCTTTATTAATCTGGGGTCGCCACAGCGGAATGAACCGCCAACTTATACAGCATATGTTTTACGCAGCGGATGCCCTTCCAGCCACAACTGGAAACTGGAGCACCCGGAGGAAACCCACGTGAACACGGGGAGAACATGCAAACTCCACACAGAAATGCCAACTGACCCAGCCGAGGCTCGAACCAGTGACCTTCTTCCTATGAGGCGATTGTGCTACCCACTGCGCCACCGCGTCGCCCAAATTACTGATTGCTACAAAAAAAAATGTAATCTGATTACATTACTAATTACTTCATGCATAAAGTAATCAGATTACTAATTACTTTACATTGAAGTTATTTTTAAAACATAAAATATACCTATAAACATACAAAATAAACTGCAGCTCTTTTATTAATTTAATATTCACTGAAAAAACATTACAATGGGTTGATCACAGCAGCTTGACATATTCAAAATACTTAGAGTTTGGTCAAAACTTAAAATGCTCTCATTATTCACTGGATCCAAAGCTGTTTGTCTTTTTTCTTTAACACAAAAGAAGACAGCTGGATACCTGTAACCATTAACATCCATAGTGTGAAAAAGCACTGCAGTGTTTGGGTGTTCTGTGTTTGTCTGAGGTAATTAGTCTACCTAAATGTGAAGTATAAAATAAGTATGAAGCTGATTGGTCAGTTCTTGTCACGTGACTCACAGTTTTCAACAGGGTGCGCCTGGGAAATGACGCAGTACGTGAACGGCCCCATAAGCAGCTACGATTCTCTTCACATTCAGAAGATACCTTCACTCCCGATCCTGCACAAAAAATGGCGACGAGTATTGTCTTAGAAGGCTTTCTGTTCAAGTGCTTGGAACAAGTTGCTGGTCGTGTTAAAAGCAGTCGAAAGTTCTTTAGAGACTGGACATATTTTAGTTTTTATGCTCAATGAAATCAATGTAATGTGTGTATTTATAATTGAAGCAGCAACCACTCTCAACAGCAGCTATTTCAGCTCACGTTCTCCAGCTATTTAAAAGCACATGCTCATTAACTGACGCTGCAGCGGACAACGTGATTTAAAAGAAGCACTTTTGTCTTCCAAAAAACTATATTTGTAAAGTAAGTAATGCAATTACATTGACTTTAGTAACTCTAATCAAATCACACAAATTACATTAAAATGTAATTCGTTACATTACTGCGTTCCTCAGAAATGTAATTAAAATACAGTAACACGTTACTGTGGAACGCTTTACACTCAACTCTGTACATTATATTATTTCAAATGGCTAAAATGTCAATAAAGGTCACTTTGTTAAACTGTAGAGTTGAATTTTCAACAAACGTCGACAGAGCAGAGCCCAACATCCCATAATGCAATTCACTACCGTAAATAAACGCAAAAAACTCACAAGATCACACAATACAAATAACTTTTTACAGTATCGATTCTAGGCTCTATTCTGCTTTTTTTGTAAGAAGTTATTCTGACCAGACAGAAACGTGTCTTGAGAAACATGTCTTTTACCAAACTTAAATGTATTCACTTATGCAAACTATATTTAGTCTAAACTAAATATTTCAAAATGCATACAAACACTGTGCGCTTTTTTATCTGGCAGTATGTTTAAGCGGAAGAGAAATTACTGAAGATATTGGCTGACAGCTCCCATAACAAAGCACTTCAGCTCTACTTAACAGGCCATTCACGTGCTGCTTTGGGAAACAGGTGCTGGCTCTGTCACAGAATAATGTGCTCGGCCTTATAAGATCTTAGGAGCGTGTTTTGTAATGTTATCAAGAAACCAGACCAAAGGCAGAAAAAAGAAGAAAGAATCATGTAGGAGTGAAGCCTGTCACAGCCATTCCCATGGTAGTCATTATTGGTAATGGGTGGCATTATTTCTCAGGCAGAACCGACCTGTCTGAACAGAGAGCAGACCGCAGTTCATCTCAAAGTCATAAAAGTCACTCTCCATGTGCTGTAAAAATTCTGATGACACAAGCCTTTTTTTATTTTTTGCTCGTGAAGTGCAGGGCCTGTCATGCAGAACAGAGAAATCAGACATTCGAGTTAGTAAAGGAGTAACAGAACAATGTACAGTGCTCAGCATATATGAGTACACCCCTCACAAATCTCTCATTTAAATGAATATTTTCTAAAGGAGGAATTACAGTAATATATTTGTGCATATACATTAGATTAGTCAGCCCCGAAGCCAAATCTGGAGCTAATCTAAATAAATAATGTAGGATAAAAGCCCAAAATTAGTACACCCAAATTTATATGTTAGGGAAAAATATTAAATAAAAATGTGAGAAGGTAAAATTCAAGAGAAACAAAATCTCTTGAGTGGGTAATGGGTTCATACTTGATATAAGGAAATGCCTATTTTCATTTTGATATTAACAACTTAACAGACTCCAAAAATGTTAAGGCGTTGTGTAGCTGCATATTTATATGACCGCCAACTTCACTGTATGCATATTTATAACAAAACGAAGCCTATAACATAACTGCCTCCTTTCATTTTTATTGAAAAATACGAAACATACCCTCTCATTCGCTGAATATCAGTTTTAAAAATCAATAATGGCCATTATAAAAGTGTAACGTACAATAGGCTTATACAATATAGCAATCAGTCAAATGTGCAGAATCAGTGTACGTGGTTACATACATGAATATATTAACTTATCTGTTTGCAATCAGCCAAAAAACATTACCTGAGAACAAATAATAGTTTCAAAAGATCAAAGAGTCGTTAGATAAACACAAGATTAATTAAATATCAGGTTTAACAACTTTAGTGAGATGACATTCAGCGGGAGATCCTTGATGAACTGTTCGACGTGCGCTGCTCTCATCTGGGGAGGTGTGCTCAAAGCCCCCGCTGCCTGGGGCTCAGGCGTCCGCATAAGCTGCAGCGCATGCCAGAATGTGTGTGAGGTCACGTGATGTGCGTTTTCTGTGGTATAGTGTGGACGGAGATCTTTTCAGAAACGCTCGGTGAAACGCTAGTGTGGACGTGAATCGTTTTCGTTTTAAAACTAAAAAGTATTAGTGTAAACGGGGCCTTACTTACACGCGAAAACGCGATAAAAAGCAACACGGTTTTATAACTTACTGACTTATAAATAAAATGAGACCACGAACTGAATAAAAAGTCAAAGTTATAGTTACTAAAATCCAAAGAAAGCAGTCAAGTGTTCTGACGTTTCGCCTTTGGCTGTAGTGTCCTGGTCTGGACTCTAGAGGGCACTTTGTTGTATGCTGTTGAAGTTAACAACTTCAGTCCCCATAATTCTTTGCTGATGTGATTTATATTATGTCACAATATGAGACTAGTTACTGTGGTTAGGATCCAAATGCAGCTTTATTTCATATCTCAGTCCAAGTGATATCAGGCAAAAGCATCTCAAGATGGCAAAAATGATTAGCAAACAAAAGAGAAACTATACTAGAAAAATACTCTGAATCCATTAGAAACAAAGCAAAGAAACAACAGTACTCACAACGCAATCCAGAAGCAATGAAAAACTAAAGCTATGACCTAAATAATGCACTTGTTAACACAATTACTGTTTTTGATACAATGAATGGCACTGGCACTATATAGGAAATAAATGATTCAGACAGTGAAAATGTGGTTTGCATTGGGGTGAATGAAGTTTGGTTTTGCATTGTTGTCAAATTGCTCACACTTTATTTTAATGTACAATTCACGCTATTAACAAACCATTAACTAAGACTTTTCAAAATCTCAATAAACAAATTGTCTGCTTAATAGTTAGTAAGGTAGTGGATGGGTTTAGGTATTGGGTAGTATTAGGGAAGTGCTAAGTTAGGGATAAAATACATCTAGGAGGTTGTTATCGCAGAATAAAACCCAACAGGCTTTTTGGCCAGGCTTATGGAGCACTGTTGGATAAGACTGAAGGGCTTTATTCTGCAAAAACAACCGCCTGGATGTACTTTATCCTGGTTATTACATGGCTGTGTGCCACAAAACATAAAAATTAGACATAAAACATTATTCTGAGCTGTAATATTTTATTAATTCTTTCATTAAATGCAATGCAGACAGAAACAAAAACAGCTGCTGGAGTATACATTAACCTGTGCATTATTCAGTCACAAGATGGCGCCAAATAGTTAAAAACACAAAAAAGCTGACAGAAACAAAACTGGCTGAATTGAGAATAGACTAACCTACATATTATTCATTCACAAGATGGCGCCAAACAGTAATGATAAGTCAAAGGTGTATATACTAGTATTCAAAGTAAAAACAAGATTATTTTGCTTCCTCCATTGGCAGATTACTTTGCTTGTTTTAAAGAAAAACTTCATTTTGACTTATTATTTCTGAAAACAAAACAATATTTTTTGCTTGTCTAGAAAATCCTTCTTGATTTAAGAATTTTTTTAGATATTTTTGATATTTTAGATATTACACCACAAAAACAATACCTAAGAAACCTTTTTTTTTTTGTTTGGCAGTGAAATTATTATTCATATTTGATCATATATATATATATATATATATATATATATATATATATATATATGATCAAATATATCTATATATATGAAATGAGCGAATGGCTTCTTAACTGCGGTAATCTTACTGTTCTCGGCTTCACAGGCTCTGAGCACAAATCACTTTGGATTGTATTTTTGTATTAAAGCTTGGAGAACAGAGATCGCAACCTTGATTTGACTTCCTCTTCCTATCTCTATGTAAAACACATCGTGCGTCATCTGAAGCAAAACAGCAATTTTTCTACAGCCCGTCGAGAGCAGTCAACACTGCCTGTAGCCTTGAGAACTGACTCGCAGACATGTCTTATTATATTCAAATCTGAATATCTGGCTCAAAATGCATCAGTTTTAGCACAAACTCCTGTTATCGATGAGCAAACAGCAGACCGACTCATGAATTGAAAATCTGAAATCCTTCATTCTGTCCTGGCTTCAGACTAATGACCTTCCATTGCATTTCCACAAATGAATGTTCTTGTTATTACTAGATAAGCACTTTAAATGTTCATCTAATCTTGTTCATCAGAGTAGGTACAAAAATATTGTCGGCTTATCTCATTCCTGTGCCGTTTCTTCTTCATTTCTTTATGAAAATGATTACTAATTCAGGAAGTCCAGTGATGAACTCAAACAAAGACTTTAATAAAATGCAGTTCTAGGCTTTCTACTCCAAATTGTATGTTTAATTCAACGTTACTTGACATTTCTTTGTATTGCTTACTTATGAAGAAAATAAATTCAATCATTTTCCCTTGGCTTAGTTTCTTTATTCATCCGCGGTCGCCACAGCGGAATGAACCGCCAACTCATCCAACATATGTTTTACACAGCAGATGCCCTTCCAGCTGCAACCCAGTACTGGGAAACATCAATACACACATACACTACGGCCAATTTAATTATTCAATTCACCTATAGCGCATGTCTTTGGACTGTGGAGGAAACCGGAGCACCCGGAGGAAACCCACGCCAACACGGGGAAAACATGCAAACTCCACACAGAAATGCCAACTGACCCAGCCGGGACTTGAACCAGCGACCTTCTTGCTGTGAGGCAACAGTGCTAACCACTGAGCCTCCGTGTCGCCCCTTATGAAAAAAATACTTAATTTTCTTTTTTGATATATGAAAGAAACTATAAAATATATAATTATATTTTTAAATAGGGCATCACGGTGGCGCAGTGGGTAGCATGATCACCTCACAGCAAGAAGGTCGCTGGTTGTTATTATTATTCATTCATTTATTTTCTTTTTGGCTTAGTCCCTTTATTAATCTGGGGTTGCCACAGCGGAATGAACCGCCAACTTATCCAGCATATGTTTTAAGCAGCGTAAATGAGTGTCCTCTTACCCCTTACCTCTATACCCTTCCAGCTGCAACCCATCACTGGGAAACACCCATACACTCTCATTCACACAAATGCACTACGGCCAACTTAGCTTCCCCAATTCACCTATACTGCACCCAGAGGAAACCCACGAGAACACGAGGAGAACATGCAAACTCCACACAGAAATGCCAACTGACCCAGACGAAGCTCGAACCAGCGATCTTCTTGCAGTGAGGCGATTGTGCGGACTGTGCCACCACATCGCCTATCATTTTTAGTATTATTATTATTAATAATATTATTATTATATTAATACTGCTACAAATGAATCCACAAGATGCTAAACATATTTGTTAGTGTTATCAGTAAAAGTAATATCTAAATATGTCAATACTAAAATATTTACATTATTTTTAAATAATAATAATAATTTGTAAATACTTAAAATAATTTGTAAATACTTAAAATACTACTAGTACTACTACTACTATACTACTACTACTAATACTAATGATAAGAATAATAATAATTATTATTACTACGATGACTACTAATACTACTACTAATAATAATAATAATACAATAAAATAATTAATAAAAATGAATAATAATAATGATGATGATGATAATGATGATGATAATGATAATAATAATAATTATTATTAGTAGTAGAAGTATTGCCACTATACATTCATATAACTTCAAACATTCATATAAATTCATATAAATTAAAACATATTTTCTATTTCTGTGATTGTCAGTCTAAAACAAGTTCTATGTACTTCAGAAAAGTTGACAATAAAAACCCAAGTTTCTAAAACAAAGC
Source organism: Danio choprae (assembly GCA_903798125.1). Classification (NCBI taxonomy): domain Eukaryota; kingdom Metazoa; phylum Chordata; class Actinopteri; order Cypriniformes; family Danionidae; genus Danio; species Danio choprae. Next base: position 1,972,338 of record CAIGQW010006086.1, read on the forward strand.
CACTATCATAATGAGACATGATGAACTACTCAAAATATGCTTCACTGCCCAGCCTCCTTCAAAAAGAAAGAAAGAAAGAATAAAATCATATCACATGCAATTCTCCACAATTCGCAAAGAAACTAAATTCCTAGAAGTGGCATTAAAAAAGCACATATAAAATGCTCCGACACCAACAGATTGATGAGGCATTGCCCTTGTGTGCCATCATGTTTCAGCATTTGACTGTAATACACAGTTTTTCATTCATTCCTGCAGCGCCAGAAGCATCTGTGCCCTTCACAATGACAACCAACCCAGAAGCGTGCCAACATGATAACAAGACCAAATAAAGCAGCATCAGCAGTCTGACTTAAAACTAAAAATATATACAGTCAGAATTATTAGTCCTCCTGTATATTTTGTGCATAACGGAAAGAAGATTTTTTTTCAACATATTTCTAAACATAATAGTTTTAATAACTCATTTCTAATAACTGATTTCTTTTATTTTTGACGACAGTACATAATATTTTACTAGATATTTATTCAGCTTGACTAGGTTAATTAGGCATGTTAGGGTAATAAGGCAATTCATTGCATAATGATGGTTTGTTTTGTAGACAATCGAAAAAAAAACACTGCTTAAGGGGGCTAATAATATTAGGATCTATTTTAACGATCTATGCGCAAAGTCTAAAGCGCATGGCACAAAAGCGTTAAGGGAGTGTCCGAATCCACTTTTGCTATTTTAAGGACAGAAAAATTCAGTTTGCTCCCCGGCGAATGGTCTAACAGGGTTGTGCTTATTCTCTTAATGAGTTATGGGTGTGTTTTGAGCACAAAGTGCATTAAACCAATCAGAGTCTCATCTCCCAATACCCTTTAAGAGTCAGTTGCGTCACGCCTGGCGCATTTGCTATTTATGGCGGACTTTGTAAGTGGAAAAACTGAACATCTCACTAAAAAACAGTTAAACAGAGCATCTGCAGTTCGAGGATAAAGAACGAGCCTCCTCCATTCGGCCTCTTTACTTTACTTTTACTCTTTACTTTACTTTCATGGAGTAAGGAAACGGTGGAAACTCACTTCACTGGAGACTTCCATCAGCCTACATATTTCATTTCATTTGTTAAGCCAAAGATTTTTCAAAACTATTTCTAAATTCAGTTCCAATTTCCAGCAAATGAATAAATTAACAATAATAACAACGAAGTGTGGTTATATTATTTATATTATTCATATAGTTATATTCACACACACGTCCTATACTTTTGCCCCATATGGTGATGCCAAATTGTCATGAATAAAATGAAAAAAGCCGCCTTACATGAAGAAGGCATGGAGGCAGTGGTTATTATATTTATGTAGAAAATAATATTTTTTGTAACATTTTAATCCTTACATTTTTTTTCATTTTTTCATATGGAAAAATATTTGCGTGTTGCTGAATGTCCTGTGTGTATTAAGCAATGTGTAAGCGATTGGACCCGCATAGGCGCATAACTAATTCGTTCTTTAAATAATAAAAACTCTGTGCTGGACTTTAGAGCAGCTTTTAGTGGGTCAGTGGTGCAGTCTATTTCAGTTCCTTAAAATAGCAAGACGCCAACAATGCGCCTTAACATCCCTCCTTTTTAGACCAGCACACCCATGAGTCCACAAAGTAGCACAAATGGATGTGCTATTTAAACAATGTGGCCCAAAACATTAAAATTTGAGTTGTGCTAGTCTGAAAATAGCAACAAATCGTGCCAAATACGTCTTGCGCTGGGTGTATGATAAGGCCCATATTTAACAAAATAAAAACTGCTTTTATTGTAGCCGAAATAAAACCAATAAGACTTTCTCCAGAAGAAACAATATTATAGGAAATACTGTGAAAAATTCCCTGCTCTCTTAAACATCATTTAGGAAACAAAAATTCACAGGAGGGTTCATAATTTTGACTTTACCTGTATATACTGGAGCTTAATGTGCAAAAGTCAGACTTACACACTAACACTCATCATCTACATATTCCAGCTTCAGGGACTCCGCTAAATTGGGCTTTGTGAGCAGCAGGCAAGAAAGAAAGAAAGAAAAAAAAATCAATCAGACGATTAAATGCATCTACATTAAGCAGAATGAAAAGTTTTGATAGATTGCAGCAAAGCGGGGAGCCAAATAAGCTCATAAAACGTGCATTAATGTTACATTATTCCATACAGTGGGGATTTGTTATGAACGCAGTGCTCATTTGCTGAGCTTCCTAATTAACATTAACACGCTCTTAACACATGATTTATGCCAGATTTATTATTATTATTTTTTTTAAGCAGCATTATAATGTAAAATCAGCTCTTAATATGCATAAATATACAGCTATGGGGAAAAAAATAAGATACCACTTGTTTCTCTGGTTTTACTAGATTTATTTGCTATGGGTTTGAGTAAATGTTAATGTTTGTTTCATTTGTTTACGGTCTGATAATATTTCTTCTAAATTTTAAATAAAAATATTGTCATTTAGAGCATTTTTGAATCTGAAGGTAAAACACTGGTATTGTGTCATCTAAAAATGCAGATCACTATAAATTAAGTACCACAATAGTCATGCCCAAAATTTCAAACATGTTTGCAAATGTTTAAATATTATCAAAAATAAAAAAAATATATATTAAGTAAATAAATATTTTAGAGAAACAAAAATATACATTTTATTTTATAACTTTTTTTATTGTACTATTTAATAATAACAATAATAATAATAATAATAATAATAATATTTATTATTATTATTATTATTATTATTATTATTATTATTATTAGATTATAAAATAAAACAAAATAAAATGCCTATAATTTCAATTATGTAATTTTCCCTGAGAAATTTTGAACATAATTATTCAAAATATACATAAAACTCCTTTAAATATTAAAACAGAAAAAAATCTTCACATGAAAACAGTACATCGTTCTCTGTCATTACTATTTCTTTTAGAAATCAGTATTTTTTCTGTGAATATCTAAAAATACAAGTGTATTATGATAATATTTGATGTTAAATATTATTTGTGATTTAAACAAAATCACATATGATATTAACAGAGCACGTCTTAATGCAAAATATTTAGTTATTTATTTATTCCCACAGGAAAACATTTTATTTAAAAAGTTGCCATGAAATCAAAATGTACAAAAATCATGGGGTCCTCCTAATCTCAACCCAGGCTCATTCTGAAAACGTACCGTTTTACGAGGTACGTTTTTTTGGCCGTTTTTGTTTTCACAAATTCACCAGAGGCCGCGGTGTACACTTTTTAAAATCTCAAATTTCTCTTGTGAGTGCCATTCGCACCTGCTGTTCTTGCGTAAACCCACCAGAGGCCGCTGTCGACTGACTGTTTGACTGACTGAATGACTGACTGACTGACCGATCGACTGACCCACCCTCCTCCTTCCCAAAACCAAACCAATAGTATTTTAAAAAGCACAGATTGACCCGCATACCCACCTCCCCAAAACCCAACCGACAAATTTAAAAAGCAATTCAGAAAAAGAAAAGCCCTGGCCTGATTTTTACCACGTTTTACCACATTCTCACCCTGTTATTTACTTGTTTATTTTATTTTTTGGCCTCTGTTTTTGTCTTACCCGCTTTCTGAAACCGTTCTTCACCGGATTCAAACCCAGTCATCGTGGTCATCTCCTCTCTGCATCTCAAGTCCACCGACGTACATGGCGAGCTAACTGGACAAACTGGTAACAGCAAGAAAGCCGTCCATACGGAGGTAAGCGGTCAGCTGGTAAGTGCGAATGTATATTATAAATGTATATTACTGTTTAAAACGGTTCTAAATTATGATTTTTTTAAAAAGAAACTAATATTTATTATTAATATATGTATTATTAATATTTTCTTATATAAAGCATTCACTCATTCATTTTCTTTTTGGCTTAGTCCCTTTATTAATCTGGGGTCGCCACAGCGGAATGAACCGCCAAATTATGCAGCATATGTTTTACACAGCGGATGCCCTTCCAGCTGCAACCTATCACTGGGAAACATCCATACAACTCAATCCAAACATCCATACACACTCATTCACACACATACAGTACGGACAATTTAGCTTACCCAATTCACCTATACCACATGTTTTTGGACTTGTGGGGGAAACCGGAGCAGCCGGAGGAAACCCACGCAAATAGGGGAGAACACGCAAACTCCACACAGAAATGCCAACTGACCTAGCCGAGGCTCGAACCAGCAACCTTCTTGCTGTGAGGCGAATGTGCTACCCACTGTGCCACCGTGCTGCCCTTATATAAAGCATTAAATAATTATACAAAGAGTCTGTATATTAATTTATAATGTTACAAAATATCTGTAAAATGAATGTATTTAACTGTTTATTAATCGCTTTTACAAAAAGGTTTAAACACCTACCAAAAATGTTTAAAAGTGAAAATCAGAAATGTGGTTTGAGCATTTTACTATTTAAATGATTTCTATAGGATAAATGGTGCTCCTATAAAAGCCACAAGAAACAACATCTGTTTCACGACTTAAAGCATAATCCAACAAAATGTAGTTATTATCATTTTTTCCACCAACGCTATGCGAACTGGCAGAATTTATTAAGTGTAGAGCTCAGAGAACACTAAAGACGAAGCTTCAACCAATTGCTGAAGATGTAAATTAGTCAGACATGCAGAAGCACCTAAACCCAAATAAGACCATATGTTTACCTGAGGGTTCTGTCACGCTGCGCCAATTACTTCTGAGCACCTGGCAACCCACATCATTCTTCAGCAGGTCACATGAGGGTGAGCGGAATCATCTGAGCCTCGTCACTGCAGATTCACTGTAGCAAAAAAACAAAAAACAAAACAGAAAGCAGTGTCAGGTCGCTCATGCTTGCTGTTGATGCTCCTAGGTGGAGGATTTTAGTCTGCTGGGTGATGCAAGTCCTTAAAGGGATAGTTCACCCTAAAATAAAAATCCTGTCATCATTTACTCACCCTTTACTTGTTTCAAATCTTTAGGAGTTTTTTTAGGCTAAAACATTGAATTATTATTGTTTTACGCAGCAGATGCCCTTCCAGCCGCAAACCAGTACTGGGAAACACCTATACACTCTCGCATTCACACACACACACACTCATACACTAAGGCCAATTTAGTTAATCCAATTCACCTATAGCACATGTCTTTGGACTGTGGGGGAAACCGGAGCACCAGGAGGAAACCAACACAGGGAGAACATGCAAACTCCACACATAAATGCCAACTGACCCAGCCGGGACTCGAACCAGCAACCTTCTTGCTGTGAGGCGACAGTGCTAACCACTAAGCCACCGTGTCGCCACTTTCAAATAATAATATTATATTTTTTTGGTCAATATAATATATTCCATGTCTTCAGACCTTAAATATTGAAAAAAAAATATTACTGTATATTATATGAATATCTGGTGTCTGAAAACGAGATTTTAAAATGGACCTAGTTTTGCTATATGTAATCAGAGAACTGATAATAACTATATTTTTTCGCTACATTTTTTAAAGAATGAAAATGCAGCAATGGGAATGTATCATAAATGTTGCACAGCAGTCTTAACAAACGCATACGATTCATTGTCACGACCGCACTGACAATCAGATGTAAGGCTATTACTACAGTTTTCCAGATAAAGACCAAATCACAACAAAACACAACAGGACTTCTGAGATCAGCGTCGCATCACACACAGGGCTCGGTGTAGGTGCACATATTGGATTGTACATGAAGAGAAGTCAAAATTGTGTGGCAAAATTGAGCAGCATGATGCAAATCTGAGCCTAAAGCATGTCAGAAATACAGCAGTAATGACATTGTTATTGAAAACAGCAGAACGCCTCGTCTTTATGAACACACAAACAGGGAAATTTACTGTTGAAAAAGTTTATATCAGTGCAAAAAAAATGCAAAAATCTAGTTTGAGCACATGATATCTATAATAGTGATATTTTGGATACAACAGCTTATTTTTAGATAACCTTTTAAACAACAAATCACCCTGCATCACTGGGGAAATGGTATTTTATGCTTGCAGAATAATAATCCAAAAAGAAAGTTCAGTCATTCATTCATTTTCTTTTCGGCCTAGTCCCTTTATTAATCTGGGGTCGCCACAGCGGAATGAACCGCCAACTTATCCAGCATATGTTTTACGCAGCGGATGCCCTTCCAGCTGCAACCTATCACTGGGAAACATCCATACACACTCATTCACACACATACACTACGGACAATTTAGCTTACCCAAAACCCACACCAACACAGGGAGAACATGCAAACTCCACACAGAAATGCCAACTGACCCAGCCGAGGCTCGAACCAGCGACCTTCTTGCTGTGAGGCTATCGTGCTACCCACTGCGCCACTGTGAGGCTAAAAAGAAAGTTCCTCTAACTTAATTTAAATACAAGTTATTAAAATACTTAATTTACTTACTGTAATACTAAAAATAACCACCTGCAATGTTGACTTGACTTTTTGGTAGCAAAAATAACAAACTAAAAATAACCATGAGGGAATGTTCTGTATAAGTTATTAAAATACTTTAAATGTACTTAATACTCAAGATATTGCTTAAAATAACCACCTGCAACATTGTGTAAATGTTATTTTAGGATTGCCAAAATAAAAACCTAAAAAGAATGTTCACCTAACGTAAGTGGTTCTTTAAAAATAACCAAATGGGAACCAAAAAAGAAAATAATAATAATACTTAAGGGGAATGTTATAACCTGAAAATAACCATGCTGCAACATTTTGTCAACGTTGCTTTTTGATAGCAAAAATAACTATTAAATATAATATGTAAAATTTATTAAAATACTTTAAAAAAATAATGTTCTGTATAAGTTATTAAAATACTTCAAATGTACTTAATACTTAAAATAACCACCTGCAACGTTGTGGGAATATTTTAGGATTGCTAAATAAAAACCTAAAACGAATGTTTACCTAACATAATTGGTTCTTTAAAAATAATTAAATGGGAACCAAAAAATAAATAAATAAATACAAGATTAAGGGGAATTTTATAACCTAAAAATAACCATCCTGCAATGCTGTGTCAATGTTACTAATAATAACCATGAGGGAATGTTCTGTATAAGTTATTAAAACGCTTAAAAGTTCAAATAACCACCTGCAATGTTGTGGGAATGCTACTTTAGAATTGGCTATATAATAACCCAAAAAGAACATTCCCCTAACGTTATTATTCGTTTTTTAAATAACCAAACGGTAACTAAACATTATGGGAATGTTACATGTTTGCTCTTTTCGTTGCATCTCATCGTTAACCTCATCATGAAACCTCTCATGTTCTGCCAGGCAAATGTTTCCAGTCTCCGGCGTTGTGGGATTAATATACGGCAGACATGCAGGAATGCATTAAAAACAGACATGAGAGGAGCTTCCGTCCGTTCGGCTGAACTCAACTAGGGCCCGAAGCCTCAGCCACACGCAGAGCTTTCCAGGACAGCACTAAATCATTCAACGCGTCCAAAAACAAGGACAGTAATCTTCTAGGAAAGGCAAGGAGTGGGTCCAGTATGACGTGGAGTAGTGGATTTCATCATAGTTGGGTCAACTTAGAGCGCAGTGAATGGGAGAGTACAACAAATCCTTTCTTTTACAATCCTATTTGCTGAAATAATAAAAGAAAAACTCAACGATGGTGTTATCAAGACTTTCAGAAAAATAAAAATTATTGTGCGAGACTGATAACGGCAGATAGAAGAGAAGAGCACAACATCAAATGTACAGTCCCGTCCCCATAGATGCTGCATTAGAAACACCTTGCATAAGCGGTCATTTGATTTTGTAATTTGATGCAAAGATGATATAATACATATATAAATGCATATAAATATACATACTTAAAAAAACAAAATCGAAATATTAAAAACTTTCAAGGATTTAAGATGCTGATGACACGTCATAACAGTCTGAAAAGGATCCATGATCAGACCCGGTGTGCAAAAACTTCAGTAAATCCTGAGGCTCTCCAGTACCATTAGCCTCTGCGCTTTAAAGTGCTGTGGACAAAGAGCAGCTGAAAGACTGGAAAACTGTTCAAGCTGAGCTAGAGACAATAGATCAGTGTTTCCCGCACTGCTGCTGAGTCTACAGGCCAAGCAAATGACATTTCTATACTTGAGTTTGAAGTATGTTTATGAAACATGTTTGATGGAATGAAATACAGCTTGTCTTTCAAGAGTTATGATACAGTAGATGGCAGTTTGGATGGTTTAAGCAAAGCGACATGTTTTGATAGCTCCACAGAGTTTGAAGAAGATGCGTTCCTATAGAGAATTACAATTACTGTTGGTGGACAGATGTATTAAGAGCTGAATTAAAATTACATTATTTAAATGTGAATACACTACCTGACAAAAGTCTAGTCGCCTATCCAAGTTTTAGGAACAACAGATAATAACTTGACTTCTGGTTGATCATTTGGTATCAGAAGTGGCTTATATGAAAGGCAAAGGCCTCTAGAATACGCTTATTTTACCAAAATAAAATATGATCATGCCTAGATTTTGAATTATGTAATTAGGACAGTAAGGTCTGACTTTGCTTAGATAAAAGTTTAGTCACTTAACAGAAATAATGTACAGTATAAAATATAAAGTCATGGTGCAGTGGAAGAAGAATGAATATTGTGTATGACTCCCATGAGCTTGGAGGACTGCATCCATACATCTCTGCAATGACTCAAATAACTTATTAATAAAGTCATCTGGAATGGCAAAGAAAGCGTTCTTGCAGGACTCCCAGAGTTCATCAAGATTCTTTGGATTCATCTTCAATGCCTCCTCGTCCTCCTCATCTTACCCCAGACATGCTCAATAATGTTCATGTCTGGTGACTGGGCTGGCCAATCCTGGAGCACCTTGACCTTCTTTGCTTCCAGGAACTTTGATATGGAGGCTGAAGTAAAAAAGAAAAAAATACTTTTGCTGCTTGTTCAAACTATTTATTTAAAATGAGTTGAAACAACACAATTCTAGAGATTGTATGGGGAGTACTTCATTTTTTATGGTCAATCCACTTAAACTTATTAAAAATGATTAAGTTCACTTAATTGCTTTGTGTTGGGATAACATGAACGAATTGTGTGAAACTCAGCATTTTTACAGTGTTCTTTATGAGGAAGGATATACTACTCTGTTCATATTAAAGGGGTCATGAACTAAGAAAGCAAATTCCCTTGCTTTGTTTGGCATATAGAAGCTCACAGGACTATAAAAATATCCTGTAAGTTTCAGAAATCAACTCTTTTAAAATTAGCTTATATTAAAGAGAGTCTGACAAAACCACAGGTTCTGGAATGTTTTGTTCTATGATGTAATAGGATGGATAAGCTCCACCTCCACAGAAGATCAAGGCCCCACTACTGCTTAATTGCTGGTTTAGCATTCTTAATATGCAAAACTGTTAGCCAATAAGAGCAGTGGATGTCTACAACAGGGCACACTCATTCAAACAGAGAGTTCAGATCAAAAAACAATACAGACAATAGCCAATTACTTCTAAATGATGATGAATTTTTAATGTTAAAATCAGTATAAATGAAACAGGACAAAATAAAAAACTGAGCAAGGGAAATTTTGGCAGTATTTCCTATTATATATTATTTCTTCTGGAGAAATTTCTTCTGGAGAATTTATTTTAGTTTAGTTGGAATAAACAAAATGCATATTTAAAAAAATATATTATAATAATAAAAATAAAAATAATAATAATAATAATAATAATAATAATAT
>CAIGQW010006086.1:2001966-2013178 GCA_903798125.1 Danio choprae
GTGTACAGTTTTGACAATCTCAAATACATGACTGGGCTGCGTTTTACGTGCCATCTTAGCGTTATACATCCACGTTTGCTCATCGGACATGCTTTTTAGGCCGAGTTCACGCTGCATTATTTTCATAATCGTCAGATCACCATTGTTTTCACATTGCATGACTATCTAGAGCAGCATTCAGTTGCTGCTGTGTTCATACTGCATGATGGATCAGTGACTGGAGGATACACACTGCAGGACTACAAAACAATCGCGGGCAACTCTGGCTCACAAATGATACCCTGAATTAAATATTTAAAATAATCTGCCATTCAAATGGTCTGTGTGCTGAACGATGATTTACAGCAAAAGGGCAATAAGAAAAGAAGATTATGGAGGAGGAAATGTTTGGGGAGATGCAGGGAACAAGGATTGTGTGTTGTGCAAAGAGAAAAAAAAAATAGGTGGCGGTCAATAAATAATTGCTTCATTGTTTTGCTCAAGAAATTGTGGTCTATAACTCCTCCCCGAACTCTCTGCTGTTCTGTATCCTGCTTTTTCATTGGCTGTTGGTCGTCGCCGATGTGTTTTTCAGTCAGAACTCATTCACGCAGCATGACTTTGAATCACCAACAGGCCCAGATGTTTAGCATGCCAAATATTGGATGACACTTACAAATCTCTCTGATTGTGCATTTGATAATTCACACATTGTGATTGTAGACTGCATAAACGAGGAACAATGTGCCTTTGATTTCAAGCTTTTGTCTGCGATTTCACAAAACCTGTCGGTGATCGAAAATCAGGACTAAAATTGTGCAATGTGAACTCGGCATAACACGTCCTTCTTGTGCACATCTGTGAGAAGCTGGCTGGCTTGTCGTGCATAATATATCCGCTTATTATCAATATTTCAGCAAATATTAACATCTTTCTAGTGCGCGCCCACGAGAGAAGCCAGTTGTATTGTCGTCATGCATAATATATCAGCTTGATATCGACTGATAGTGGTTTCAAAAGCAAACTAGAAGAGATAAGCCATCGAAGCCGTGTGCTTCTACAGCGATCTTTTATGCTTTCTTTGGGTTTGGTTTTACAAGTTTGGCAAGCCGTCCTTCACTGGACTTGAACCCTGGTCCACTTCCAATTCTGGCGACGTTCGCGGTGAGCTACTTAGCAAACCAGACATGCCAGAAAAGCCGGCCATAATAGTGTGTTCACACCAGACGCGGATGAAGCGTCAAGCGCGAGTGATTTACATGTTAAGTCAATGGTGTCCCAACATCAGACAACAGTTCATCAAACTGGGCTCGGCTCAGTCGAAAGCACTGCTGAAAGCTTCCATCATCCAGGTACAGTTTCTGGAGGAGTTGATGAACTCACAGAGCTGGGTGCACCTCTGAAAGGATCTAGTTGACTCAGATATGGCGTTGAATGAATCTAAAAGCACAGCTACTCTCTCAATAAAATCCATGTTAGCCATTTGGCAATGAAACTAGAGTCACCGGGCAGACAGATGCCTCTCCTATGACGGAAATCCGAGTTTAATGTGAAGTGAATTTCACGAGTGAATGAAGCAAATTTGATGCACAAATGAAGTGAGTAAACTCAAAATGTGTGATTAGCACGGTTTATGAATGCAAGCCACGTCTGGTGTGAACGTCCCATAAGGAGGTAAGCAGTCAGTGGTACCATCCTGTAGGATTCCTTTTTTACACATAAAACGCAACCATATGTACCCATGAGCACATATTTCCTGGACCTTAAAAATGTACACCAGGGCACGTTTTCCCAATGAGCCTGTGATGTTTATTTGGTTTCTGGAATCAACATTCGCCGGACTCAAACCCCGGACCAACGCCATACAAGGCAAGCTACCGAGCAAACTAATCACGCCCTGTAAAGCCATCTATATAGAGGTAAGCGGTCACCAGTAATGCTAAAAGGAAAAGAAGTTGCCATAGCTTTTGTTTTACACACAGAATGCAGCCGGACGTTTACGCGGTTTCCTAAATATGTAGCCCTGAGCACATATTCCCAATAAGCAGGTCTTCAAATGAAGAAATCAACAGGAGAAATAGTAATAAACCAAAATCTCTTGCTAAACTCAGATATTTTTTCAAAGCATAAGTTATTTTCAGCTATGCTAGAAGGAAGAATTGAAGTTACAACAACACAGCTTTAAGCCAAATAAAAGCAGGTCTTCACTGTGGATTAAATGATTTGTCACACCATGCTAATATGAAATGAGAAAAAAGCTCATATATCAAGTATTACGTTTGTTGCAACATGGTTGTTGCAAATGCACCATGATTGTTGCTACTCTATACTCATGGTTTGAACAAAGCCAAGATCTTACGCTATAAATGTCTGTGTAATTCATCAGCATGTTCGTAAATGCAACCTGAAATCAAGCTTTTTATTAAAGTGCCCCATAATGCATTTTTCGAATATTACCTTTCATGCAGTGTGTAATGTACTGTAGCTGCGTGTGAACGTGAAGGGCAACATGTTCAGTAAATGCAGCTTTCTAAATGTGTATGTCTTGTAACACTTCTTGTAACATTTATACTAAACTGAACTGAAGCAATTTACAAGAACTACATTCTACACTACTTTCATACCTGCCTGAATTGCTGGAATGTTCATGTTTTTCATGCTTTTATTTCCCCCCGATTTTTATGCTTTTGACCTTGAAAATAGTTTAATTAATAGTTTAAAGTGATATATTGTCTGGGTGGTGGTGTATATCACAGTACAAAAACCTTGTAATAAACTGCCAGTAAATGTTCTGGTATATCTCTATATATTTGTTGTGATCGCCAGCTGTGTTTTCTCCGCTGGAGATTACTTCTGGTATTTCTACCAAACTACAACTCCCAGAACTCTTTGCACCCACCAACTCCTGCCACAGCTGACAATAATCCACTCACACACAGACACAGCTGTAGCTCATCTTCACTGATTACTATTGACTATACATACACTTCACTTTCACGCACACATTGCCGAATCTTGTTTCTTCCTACGAACATTGAGGTATTTTTCCTTGTTTGTCTTGCCGTGCTTGTTTCGTTTACCATTTTGATTCTTTCAAAGCTTGACCATTTGCCTGTATTTCGACCACTTATTTTGAAATATCTTTATACTACCGTTTGCTCCTGCTTTTGACTATTGCCTGCATGACTTCTCTTTAAATAAACCCGCACGTTCGTTGTCCAGCGTCTCCTCCGTTAAAATATAATTTCTTATACGTCATATTATTTCAAGCTACTAACATGTCAAAAAGTCACTTTGTTAAACTGTAGAGTTGAATTTTCAACATAATAAATTGAAGACAGAGCAGTGATTAACACAATGCAATTCACAACCGTAAATAAATGGAAAACTGAAACGGAAAAAAATGGAAACTGTTATATTTTTTACAGTGTATGTCAGGGGTGGGCAATTAATTTTTTCAAGGGGCCACATTAGACGTTGGGGCGGGTTTAGAGGGCCAGAAAAATACAGTTAATTTGTTAAAAAAATAAAAAATAAAAACATTCTGTGAAACTATTTAATAATCATTCATAAAAACGTTTAAAAAAAAATAAATTTTACACAAAAAGTATTTTAAAGACCAGCATCACAATATCACCTTCATATAAATGCCACGGGTTTGTTTGTTTGATTGCTTCACATAAGTTAATTTTAATTTATTTATTTATTAATTCCTTCATTTGTTCATTAATTAATACATTTTTATTTATTTATAATTGTTTTTGAGAGAATTCTAGCCTGTGTTGGGTTGAACAAGCGCACTGAAGTCAGGTCAATGTGAGGTGCATATGTGATGTAATGATCATCACTGAGAGAGGATCTGTATCTGGATTTGTTAAATCGTTAATCTGAGGCAATTAGTCTACCTTTATTAATGTGTAATTCCATACAAAGTGTGAAGCTGCCTGGTTGGTTCCGGTCACATGACAAATAAAATTATTGTGATATTCAAGATTTGTGAAGTCATACAGCTCTAGATAACTCAAAACAGTAACCTCTAGTCTCTCCTCTATCTTCAAAAGTCTCCGTAGTCATCTTGACAACAAAAAACACTGCTGTCGCCTCAACGGAAACCCCGCCTCTGCTTTCATTTGATTGGAGAATGAAAAAGACGTGACTAACGTAACATGCTTTTTATACTCGGAGTTCACTTTTTTCAACTGCGAGCACACAGCGCACAATGGCAAAAACGCGAGGCTTAGCAGGCGACTAAAACGAGAGGTACGCAGGGTGCATAAGCAGCGCGCAAAACGCTTGTGGCCATTAGTAAATCATTCACAAAAAAAAAAGCGCCTCTCAAAGCAAACAACCGTTCGGTGTGATCGGCACCTAAAGGTACAAATGTCCACCTGTTTGGTACAAAAGTGTACCTTTTGAAAAGGTACCACCACAGTGACAGATGCTGTATTCATTTCTGAGTGTGTAGAGTTCTTTAACAGGAATGCTCCATGTTTTTTGCATCATTGATCGACATTCAATTCTATATTCTAGTTGCTACTTCAATTCAAATTCCAGAAAGTAAAAAGCATTCTACATTCACTTCTGAACACTACACAAATGACAACAGAAAATGCACCATGTGTCCAAATCTTCTTGAACTTTACCACTTTCAAACTCCAAAGCATCTTAATAATCCTAATGACAGCCGATGTGTGCAGGTTGACTGTGCTCTCGGATCTGAAATATTCTCTTTGATGAAGTTAGCGTGTGTCGGTGTGCAGCAGCCTGCTTAACATTCTCCATGCGAGCGTGGCCCGATAATGAGGGAACGCAGTTCAGACTCACAAATTTTCACCGCGGTCTTTAGATCCTATTAGCTCTCTCTAGAGAATCTCTCCTCAGCCAGGTTTGAGAGAGAGAAACCTGGCGGATACAATCAAAGCCTTCTTCTAATCACACAGCTGATTATAGCCATCATCTTCCACCAAACAGAATTCAGGCTTTCGGGGAAGTGTCCGTCCTGATGGGATGTAGTTAGAGAACAATGCGCATTTCAGATGTATGCATTTCTTTTACAGTCTTGATTGTGCTGAATGGATGTGTATACGTGCGTTACATTATCATTGGTGTTAGCACAACTCATTACCGCAGACCTGTTTCAGCTCTTTGGCCAAACACAGCAAGACAATGTCTGCAGCTTTCTTTCCATCAAAGATGCGAATTATGCCGCAGTCACGTTAGAGTTTGCGCATGCAAAATTCTGTTGTATGGCGCTGCGAAAAGGGGCGGGATTAAACAAGATGATTCGAGATTTTAAAAAGCAGCGATTGGTCCATATTTTACATTTCTGTACAGAGAGGTGGTGTTTTGATTTTCGATTGGTCTCACGCAATCACGTGATGCGATATCGCAGGTCAGAGATTACCAAGCTTGAATTTTGCAATGCAGTGAACTGCGAAACTTGTCGCACGAGGTTGCATTTCTGGTTTGTTGCATTGGAGTGCGTATGAATGGAAGTCTTTGGGGCGAAAAGTGCAGTGTGACTGCGGCTTTGGACAGGGGTGTCAAGATTAATTGTTTCTACAATGCACCACAAAGGAGATGTGGACGATTCTATATCTGTTCAGTAATAGATCATAACCAGTTATTACTCGTCTCATATGTGCTATGTTGCGGTAGCTTACTATGGTGGGGGAGGCGAGCGAGAGTAATTAAAAATAATCCAACTACTTAAAAAAAAGTGCACAATTCACTGCTTGTGTTTGCTGGGACGGTCTTTCACTGACACTGAAGTACAGTAGAACCAGGAGTCGCTATTTTACTGTTTACGAAGAAAGTTAAAGTCTTAAAGCTATATCTCTCTCTTTGTGGACCTTTGACCTGCTAGTGTGTTCGTGAGGTAACGTCTCCTCTCCTCTCTCGGCTGTTACAGCGATACTTTTGGATCCAGACATGAGGGTGTCTGCAGAGCGAGTGTCTGCGTCACTGCTCGGTGAACAGCGCTGACCGTTGGAGCCAATTACAGTTATTTCTGTTGAGTGAGTGAACACGATGACAAATCATAGGCATTTAAGAACTCGCTCAACAACGCTTAAAAAGCAAGCAGACGTAATATTTACATTAGTTTATTTGCTATAAATGCTCCTGTTGTCTTCTGTGCCTGTGTTACAGTCACCAAGTTGAGTGCCCACCAGACACACTAGAAGGCACTCTACACATCACATCTGCCACTGAACCGGACTATATATCCCATCATCCACTAGACACACACCAGTTCCAGATCACCCCTGATTACTCACACACACCTGTAGCTCATGAAGACTCATAACCAGGATTATAAATACACCTCACTCACACACACACACACACACACTTTGCAAAGTCTTGTGATCTGTAAGTGAGCATTACCGAAGCGTTTTCCTTGTCTTGCCATGTTTTTCGACCTTGGCTTTGTTTATGCTTAGTTTATATTGTTTTGCCGCTTGTCCCGACAATTCGCCTGTATTTCTGACCATCCTTTGGATTACCTGCATGCTCCTGTCTATCCCTGTATTGACCTTTGCCTGCCTGATGAATCTCTTAATAAACTGCATTTGGATCCTCACCTCTGTTGCTGACCTGACTCATTACAGACTGTACTTGAGTTTTGCTTGATAGATTCAAAAATAGAGTTTTCTTTGAGCAGGTAAAATTAAAGGTACAGTTTATATATCGAATAAAAATGTATTCTTGTGTTGTGAAGTAAAATAAAAAAATTGTGTATGGAAAGTATCAATGCACCAAGATATCGATTTAATCGAATCGATGACATGATAATCGTAACCAAACCATGAGACCAACGTAGGTTCACACCCTTAGAATCAGACTTATGTGCAAAACTGGAATATCACATAAAATATTCGCAAATAAACTTGCGTTTTCATCCAATGAGTCAAAAAGAACAAAATCCTCAGTTCCTGATAAACTGGCACCAAATATCAAAAAGGAAAATTGCTGCGGTATAAGAAGCCACTGTGGGCCTTTTTTCCTTATATAATTAATTACTTGGACCTCAGAAGACAAAATGCAACGAATGCCTGGGTGCTTTTATAGGCGCGAGGCGCACTTTTGGAGTGAAGCTTGTGTACTCAGCTACGAGAATTACTAGGGTTAACTACCAGGGTTAAGGTTAGGTTCAGGGGTCATTTTAGAGATAGTAAACTAGATTTTGTAACTAGTTACTTCCAAGTTTATGTACACTTACAAAAATATCCAGTTTAGTTTTAGTATTTTGTGATTCACAGATGTTTTCTGCTTTTGATTTATTTATTTTTACAGTTTTGAATTCCATTATGGGATCTTTATCTCTGCTCTGTTGACTTTTAATGCTGAAAATTAAACTGTGCAGTTTAACAAATAGGCTTTTATTGTAATTTTATTTCATTCATGTAATTTTCATTCATTCATGTTCTTTTCGGCTAAGTCCTTTTATTAATCTGGGGTCGCCACAGCGGAATGAACTTGTGGGGGAAACCGAAGCACCCGGAGGAAACCCATGCGAACACGGGGAGAACATGCAAACTCCACACAGAAACGCCAACTGACCCAGCCGAGGCTCGAACCAGTGACCTTCTTGCTGGGATATTGCTGTCCATAAAATTACAGAAAAAGTACTGGCAGTTTAACGTAATTTACAACACCGACCCAGACAATATAGCACTTTAAACTATTAAAAATGTCAAAAAATTTCACTTTTCAAACTTTTCAACATCAACAGTTGTTGGAGGAAAGATTAAGGTTGCATAATGCAATTCAAAAGCATAAATAAATAAATAAACAAAAAAAAACAATGAATCACGAAATATGTAAAATATGTAAATGTTATTTATTCAAAAATTATAATACAGTCAAACTAATACTCATCCAAACCACTTTCTATTCTACAATGATAAAAAAAGTCTGCAAACACGTTACATACAGTATACAGCAGAAATGTCTTTTTTGTGTGTGCAAATATACCTTATATACATTTCATACTCAAAATGTAACTAACAATCACAAAAACACACATGCTAGATTAAAAAAAGCTTTACATGTACAAACAAATCAAGACTTACAAATACCTAAGTAAAACCTGTAAAAGAGTAAAAAAAAACCTGCAAGCCTGAAGTGGAAAGTCATTTACTGCAGTCATTTAGATAGCATCTTGATCGTGTGTAATGAATCTGAGATATCAAACGTCTTTTTTACACTGTAATGACTGTAAAAGTACAAACTATGCATGCAAAACTAAGTCTGAATTTTGCACAAGCAAGTAAAAAGTGACAGTATGTTCTACTTGATGATTGTGTGTTTTATCAATGCCTTTTTTAACCTCCTGAATGAACACACAGCCAGGCACACTGTGGTTACTGACATGAGTTCAGTGATGCTGGAGCTCAAACAGCAGATCTTCAGTGATGATGAGGGATTTGCACAGGTCATGAATAATAGATTCATGACTGACGATTGCAAATCCTGCTGGGTCCTGCACTCTGGAGACCTGAATCCCAGAGACACAGACTGAAGTTCAGCTCAGAGCGCGATGACAACCTGATTCCTGCTGTACCACTTTCAAAAGCCACTGTTTCACCATCAAGAAGCTGCAGTTCTGCCAAAATCCACCCACTTATTCTTTAACAAGGCTGATTATAAAATCAATACCAGAACCCGAATAAGATCTAAAACAACTGCTTGTTCATTCAAATACTGTTTCAAAAGCGAGCGGCTGTACAGAAGAAGAAGAAAAAAAAAAAGAAAAAAAAAAGAGTTGAAATGAGAGGAAAACGCATACAGACTGTGTTGTATGAATTATTTTCCATCAAAAATGAGCTCAGATCTCATCTTGGCCAAACTTCAAGATTACAAGAGGTCAAATCTGAAAGGCACAGACTATCCGTGGATTTCATTTAGTCATTAGACATTAATAATTGGGCAATCTTTAAAGCAAATTTACTCTCATCAGGCGCACGCAGGCAGTCTGTGGAAGTGCTCTTTTAATTAACACGAGCATTCAGGGTTACAGTGGCCACATCAAGTAGAGGGAAGACCATCAGCGTAGCCCCAACACATGAGGAGGAAGAATAAAAAAATACAGATGCTGGTTCATGAGTTCATGTTTTTCAAATGTTTTACTAAAAAATGTGTTGAATGAATGAATGAATGAATAAATGAATGAATAAATGAACTTTTCAGTGACCAGTTTTCCCACACTGCATAATAATGCTTCACTTCGATTTTTTCGTCTCGTTTCTAGTCAAAATATCTAAAAATTCTTAAAATCAAGAACATTTTCTACATAAGCAAAAATATTGTCTTGTTTTCAGAAATTATATGGCAAAATTAAGTGAGTTTTTTTCTTAAAACAAGAAAAACAATCTGCCACTAGGATAAGCGAAGAAGTTTCTCATTTTGACATAAGATTATTTTCGTTATCGTATCGGCTGATTATTTTGCCTGTTTTAAGGAAAAACTCACGTGATTTTGGCATATTATTTCTTAATAATATTTAATAAATTGAAACAAGACAACAGTGGCGTGGTGGCACAGTAGGTAGCAATGTCTCCTCACAGCAAGAAGGTCGCTGGTTTGAGCCTCGGCTGGGTCAGTTGGCATTTCTGTGTGGAGTTTGCATGTTCTCCCCGTGTTGGCGTGGGTTTCCTTCGGGTGCTCCGGTTTCCCCCACAGTCCAAAGACATGTGCTAAAGGTGAATTGGCATTGATGCTATTGGCATAGATGCCATTTAATTTGATTCATCGAAGCATGACTTTCATTGACAAAAAAAAATTAACTTTCATGACATCTAATGAATAGGAAAACAGGCCACTGCTGTGCATAAAATAATAATAATAATAATAATAATAATAATAATAATAGAAAATGTAAATACTATGTTAGAATATTAACAATATAAAAATGGTTTTAGCTTGAATATCATTTTGCATGAATTAATTGCCACTACATGGTGGCTCAGTGGTTAGCACTGTAAACTCACAGCAAGAAGGTCACTGGTTCAAGTCACGACTGCAGTTTGCATTTCTGTGTGGAGTTTGCATGTTCTCCCCGTGTTGGCGTGGGTTTCCTTCGGGTGCTCCGGATTCCCCCACAGCCCAAAGACATGCGCTATAGGTGAATTGAATAAACTATATTAGCCATAGTGTGTGTGCGTGTGTGTGTGCGTGTGTGTGTGTGTGTGTGTGTGTGAGAGAGAGAGATAGTGTATGGGTGTTTCCCAGTGATGGGTTGCAGCTGGAAGGGCATCCACTGCATAAAACATATGCTGAATAAATTGGCGGTTCATTCCGCTGTGCCGACCCCTGATTAATAAAGGGACTAAGCCGAAATGAAAATGAATGGATGTTGAATAAAATAGATGCCCTTTAATTTGATTCATTGAAACATGTATTACACAAAATAATATTACGAAAAAAGTTGACCCCCCTGATCGTCAATGTATAATTCGCACCCTGTTGACAACCACTATATTACCCACTAAACTGATCTAAATATATGGTATAGAAAAATGATATCTTGGTAAACGGAAAAGTGACAACCAAATATTCCTGATATTCCAAGTCTAGGAGAAAAAATATACAAACTCTGTGACTTTCAATGTCCGGAAGAAACCTTTTAAAATATTATAATATTCCAGAAATTACATGAGCCATTGGGAGCGTGAGTGTGATCTGACATGTGCACTTCAGTACATGTAAAAATGTGCTTCACTACTACTCAAAAAAAGCTAAAAAAAAATAAACACAAATATATAACTGAAGGCAAAACATGTACATTGTATTTAAGATTTTCTTTTTCTTAAATGCATCTGATATGCAATAAAAAAGCTGTCACATGAAACAACACGATTAATATTCATGCACCGAATATGCTTTATAATGTGCCTCCCTCAGCCTTTTGAGATTGTTCATGCGCTCCTGTAAAAACCATTTATGCTATCATTATTGGATGGCAAATGAAACATCTGAAGATAACAGGAATGTGGTGAACATGAGTGGAAAGATGTGCTGGTGCAGAAGGTTGCATATTGTTTATGTGAAGCGTGTGCTCCTCAAACAATGCCGCTGTTTATCCACAGGTGAAGCGGTGGCTGGAATTCACAGTGCAGCTCCAGAGGACCACAGACAAGAAGCAAGATAACAGAGGATGTAATTAAGGTTTCATTGCCTTCTGTTCCTGAGGCCTGCACTGCACACACTGATCTCTCTCTCTCACTCACAC
>CAIGQW010006086.1:2033178-2050099 GCA_903798125.1 Danio choprae
TACACATTTTAAAAATAGATATTTATGGCTTCACAGTTTGCCAAACACAGAGAGAAGAAAAACAGGAGGAGACTAGATGAGACTAGACAAGCAAAAAGAAATAAGAGTAAACGCAGAAAGAGGAAGGCAGTATGAGAGAAGCAGGGAAAAAACAAAAGATTAAATTACCCTGGGAATTAACATCTGATGGCATGTACAGAGAGAGGGAGATGAAGAGCGACGTTCACATCCAGATCTTCAGCAGATCCATTCATCCTCCATCTGAAGAAACACTCCACCCTCACCCTGCTACAACAAAATCAATGCTTCACCTCACTGTCAGCCTAAAACAGTGATTTATGCACAGCTGAGAGAGAAGAGCAGAACTCCGGTGTCAACTCACATTCAAATGCAGACAAAAGAGGCGAAAACTGCGATCTGACAAGAGTGCGTGCAGCAAAAAAACACAGCATCTCCGAATGCATATCTATTCAGAGAGATGCAGACACCACAGCCCGAGGAGGAACCAACACAATCATTCACTGACCTTTTCTATGCAATTTTAAAGCAACTTCAATTTGTCAAATCACCGTAAATTGGCACAGGGCTGGATCTGTGACTTCAGCTCTCCTTGAGAAATGCACCCGCTGCACCTGCGCTCAGGCACAAAACCAACCTGCCATCATTTAGCCTGAACTTTTTATCAACTACTTCTTCCAGCTGCGCCGCAGTGAAGTAAAGCATGCATACCATTTGGCACATACATGGATGCAAACACATTTTACTGGGTCTCTCTTTCTGCTGTTTATATAGCCCATACTGTGTCTTCACTGGGCCGCTGTTTTGCTCCACCTACCTGGAGCTTTAGAATTTTTGATAAGTGTTTTTAAAAGTGTTTTATGCTTGGCCAGACTGCATTTGCTTGGTTAAAAATAGAGTAAAACATTTTAAATACATTTTGAATTGTAATTTATTCCTGTGATTGAAAGCTGCAAGGCAACACGGTGATTCAGTGGTAAGCACTGTCACCTTACAGCAAGAAGGTCGCTGGTTCGAGTCCCGGCTGGGTCAGTTGGCATTTCTGTGTGGAGTTTGCATGTTCTCCCCGTGTTGGCGTGGGTTTCCTCCGGGTTCTCCGGTTCCCCCACAGTCATGCGCTATAGGTGAATTGAATAAGCTAAATTGGCCATAGTGTGTGAGTGTGTGTGTGTGTGTGTGTGTTTGTGCGTATGGATGTTTCCCAGTACTGGGTTGCGGCTGGAAAGGCATCCCCTGTGTAAAACATATGATG
This sequence comes from Danio choprae, assembly GCA_903798125.1. Lineage (NCBI taxonomy): Eukaryota > Metazoa > Chordata > Actinopteri > Cypriniformes > Danionidae > Danio > Danio choprae. Next base: position 2,034,449 of record CAIGQW010006086.1, read on the forward strand.
GATAAGTTGGCGGTTCATCCGCTGTGGCGACCCCTGATGAATAAAGGGACTAAGCCGAAAGAAAGAAAGAAAGAATGAATGAATGAAAGCTGACATTTCAACATTATTACTTCATTCAGAAAGCATTAAAATTTACATATAAAGAAACATTTATAATTATAATTGTTGCTAAAAATATTAAATAGCCCAAAAACTAATAATAAAAAAAAAATAAATAAATAAAATAAACAAATAAATAAATGTTTATTAAAGTAATTTCTGCTTGTCCAGACTGAAATTATTTGGTCAAAAATAGAGTAAAATCTTACATTTTTTAAATATTATAAAAATGTTTAATTTTTAAAATACATTTTGAGCTGTAATTTATTCCTGTGATTGAAAGCTGACATTTCTGCATCATTACGTCAGTCTCTCATCATTCAGAAATCATTAAAATATGCTTAAGTACATACAAAGAAACATTTATTATTATAATTGTTGTTGAAAACATTAAACAGCACAATAAAAACATTATAAATTAAAGTATTTTTTGCTTGTCCAGAGTGAAATTATCTGGTTAAAAATAGAGTAAAATCTTACATTTTAAAAATATTATTCCATTTTAAAATAATTTAAATAACATTTTGAATTGTAAGTTATCCCTGTGATTCAAAGTCTCTCATCATTCAAATATGTTGATTTGCATATAAAGAAACGTGTGATTATGAACATTAAATAGCCCAATAAACAGAACTAAGTGTTTATTAAAGTATTTTATGCTTGCCTAACTTGCATTTGTTTGGTTAAAACTAGGGTAAAACCTTAATCTCGTGAAAAAAATATTACAATTTTAAGTATATGTTGAATTGTGATTTATTCCTATGATTCAAACATTACATTTCCGCATCATTACTTCAGTCTCATGTCATTTAGAAATCATTCAATCATTCAAACATGCTAATTTGCTGCTCAAGAAACATTTATGATTATAATAGATGTTGAAAACATTAAATAGTCCAATAAACAGAACTAAAATGTAGATTTTAAAACCTCAGTATATGTTGATGTTTACATTTCAAAGTATATATTAAAAAACTCCATAACAATGCATTTGGTTAATTAATAACCTGGCTTTCATATACTGAACAACATAAAAAGTACAGCACATCACCTTTAAAAAAAAGTATACACTTTATTTTCAGGATTCTTTACTGTAAATAGAAAGTTCTAAAGAGCAGCATCAATTTGACAGAACTGTAACATTATACACGTTTCTGGTGTCAATTTTGATGAATTCATTGCATTTTTGCTGAACAAATGTGTTGATTTTTAAAAAAGAAAGATCATTCAACCCCAAAACTTTTGAACAGTAGTGTATATAATGATCGAACACACTAAGGAGACTTAAAAACCAAACATTACAAGACAAATCCCTCCTGTTTCTCAAGAAAAACCACAAAATCCTACCAGATAGTGAACGATCACGGACGTCCAGAAAATACAAAGAATATGTTCTTAGTTTTAAGCTCTTGTGAGGCCACTATATCATGCCAAAAAGCCCTGCAAGATGTTGTTTCGGAGAATTCATGGCTCAGGGTTTTATTATAAAACTCTTGCTTTTAGTGACACCGATGACTGTTCAGCGAACTGCAGTCAGATATTTATTGCTCATTTTCGCAAAAATAAAAGTAAAATAAAACCCCTTTTAACAAAATAACACCCCTTTTGCCTTCAGAACTGCTTTAATCCTTTGTGGCATAAAATAAACAATTTACTGGAAATATTCCTCTGAGATTTTAGTCCATATTGGCATGATGCTGCAGTTGCTGCAGATTCATGATGTGAATCTCCCGTTCCACCACATCCCAAAGGTGCTCTATTGGATTGAGATCTGGGGATTGTGGAGGCCATTTGAGTACAGTGAACTCATTCACGTGATCAAGAAACCAGTCTAAGATGATTTGCACTTTATTGGCGTGTTATATTCATATGGTGCGTTATCCTGCTGGAGGTAGCAATCAGAAGATCGATATACTGTGGTCAAAAAAAGATGGACATGGTCAGCAACAATACTCAGGTAAGCTGTGGCGTTGACAATGCTCAGTTGGTACTAATGGGCCCAAAGTGTGCCAAGAAAATATCCCCCACACTATTACACCACCCCCAGCACCAGCCTGAACCGTTGATACAAGGTAGGATGGATCCATGCTTTCATGTCGTTGACGGCAAATTCTGACTCTACCATCCAAATGTCGCAGCAGAAATTGAGACTCATCAGACCAGGCAACACTTTTCCAATCTTCTATTGTCCAATTTTGGTGAGCCTGTGCAAATTGTAGCCTCAGTTTCCTGTTCTTAGCGGACAGGAGTGGCACCTGATGTGGTCTTCTGCTGCTGTAGCCCATCCGCCTAAAGGTTTGACATGTTGTGCATTCAGAGATGCTCTTCTGCAAATCTCGGTTGTAACGAGTGGTTATTTGAGTTACTGTTGCCTTTCTATCAGCTGGAACCAGTCTGGCCATTCTCCTCTGACCTCTGGCATCAGCAAGGCATTTGCACCCACAGAACTGCTGCTCACTGGATATTTTCTCTTTTTTGGACCATTCTCTGTAAACCCTAGAGATGGTTGTGCATGAAAATCCCAGTAGATCAGCAGTTTCTGAAATACCAGCCCGTCTGGCACCAACAACCATGTCAGGTTCATTCATTCATTCATTTTCTTTTCGGCTTAGTCCCTTTATTCATCAGGGGTTGCCACAGCGGAATGAACTGCCAACTTATCCAGCATATGTTTTACGCAGTGCATGCCCTTCTAGCTGCAACCCATCAGTGGGAAACACCCATACACTCTCATTCACACACATACACTACGGACAATTTAGCTTACCTAATTCACCTATAGCGATGCCACGTTCAAAGTCACTTAAATCACCTTTCTTCCCCATTCTGATGCTCGGTTTGAACTGCAGCAGATCATCTTGACCATGTCTACATGCCTAAATGCTGCCATGTGATTGGCTGATTAGAAATTTGCGTTAACGAGCAGTTAGACAGGTGTACCTAATAAAGTGGCCGTTGAGTGTATATAGCAGATTACAAAGTTAAATCTAGATTATTTCTCTTAGATAACTGTAAAATCACATTTTAGTCAACATTTCACTTTATAATATATTTAAACATGGCCACATATTTAAAGTATATGAGCTTTTTAGACTAGTTTCAGAACCACAAATATTCTTAATATGACAAAACATTCCTAGAAAACCCTTGCTTTATGAACAAAGCAAATGGGGTTTAATATGAACAATCAGGGTCAATATGTGAAACTATAGTGTGAATGCATCAGTTTCTTTGCAGGACACATTGGAGAACAGCTCTTTCAGCATTATCCTAAACATTATAAGCATTTGCTTCACGCACCATAGAACAGAATATGGCTCTCTGGAGCATAAACGTCACATTGGATTCTTCCAGCAAAAACGTCCAAGTTCTTTACATAAAGATCTGTCTACGGGCTTTTTATAGACAACACACAGGCATAGAATGCACCATATAATGAAAATCTGGATATAGGCATAGCTGAATAATAAGAGTTCAATACATAGAAATGATCTACTGTGACCCTCAAAAACCAGTGTCCTTGTTCCCATTGAAAATCAGGCTAATTAGAACAAAACACAGACAGTTATGTAGCAAACAGGATCATTAATATGCATGCCCCAGGCTGTGTTTGATTGGCTACAACATTTCCAAGTACGATTACAACAATGTTAATTTTTCCTCTTATTTTTTAAGTTTATCTACGCTTGTATTCAATTACTATGTACTGTATGGGGGATTTTTATTTTCAAAGTGGGAGAGGCAGGGAGACCACAATCCACCACGTCTTTACATGGGTTTCTATATGTTGCTAAATATATGTTAAAAATGTATTCAGCACAACCTCAAAGAGGCATGAAGTCTTGTTATGATCTTTTGTTAGTCTAAGGTGTATATAATGAAATAAAGTCGTATGATTGTAATGAGGCAGCAAACACATGCAGAGTGCTGGATATAAGTGTTCAATGCACGTTTATGCATCGTGTCATATCACATAGCTCTTACTGTCATTTCTCATGTGAAAGGATGCTTATATTTGTGCAGAGGTTAATATTAATTCCTGTGTTATCATATACATAAAATTTTTTCAATAACTCTAAATACATCTCTGTTGGTCCCTTTTTTGTCGAGTATCTTTATAATTTAGCCTATATTTCATATTTCAACAACTCAGGAGTAAAATACGTTTGTCTATTGGCTTATCTCACTCCTAGCTCAATTAATCCTCTCGGTAAAACTTTAGTTTAGGTCACAATTGTGAATGTAAATAAAAATTCAAGGTTTATTATTGGTTAGTAAAGTAACAGTTAGGTTTAGGTTTTGGGTAGGATAAGGGATGCAGAATAAGATCAGACTTTATAACTACTAATAAATAGTTGATATCTTAATAAAAGGCAGGTAATAAGCCAGTAGTGAATAGCATGAATTTTGACCTAAACTAAAGTGTTACTATCCTCTCCAGCACTTCAGTTGAAATGATTTTACAAGGAAACCATTTTTTAAAACATTCTTTTCTCTTTTTTTTGACAAATTAAATCAAGCTCTCTGTGTGTGTGTCTGTGTGTGTGTCTGTGTGTGTGTGTGTGTGTGTGTGTGTGTGTGTGTGTGTGTGTGTGTGTGTGTGTGAGAGAGAGAAAAAGAGAGCAGGCACTGAGCTGTGGAGAATAAGTTGTTTGCGATCACGTGGTCAGATGGAGAGAGGGAAGTAAAAAACCGAATGGGAGACATAGAGGAAAGTTTGTATTTTTGCTATTTATACTTTATATTTTTATTTATATTTCAAAGGAGATATAAATAGAAAATAAGCACATATGTTGGGCCTGATCCTTATATCACGAAGAGGGCCAAGTTTTCTACTGAACTAAAATATATTTGCCTGTCATTGAGGCGGTAGATACTGTATAAGCTATTACATTACATGAAAAAATACTATAGTAAATACTATAGTGTTTGGAAGCATACTATAGATAATCACTTGAATTAAACTGCTGTAGTAATTATACACAACTGTAGTACTAACACAACTGTTGTAATAAACAAATTATCCAAAAGGCTTCAGTTACACCATCACAATGCACCACAGTTTACACTAACGTTACAGTATTCATTACAGTTTATCAGTTTACTATGCTACAGTATTCGGTAGCATTCATTAACAATGAGTTGTACACATTATACACTTTACTATGTTCTTCAAAAACATGCTTATTATAAATGACTATAGTTACTTTTTTTCCCCCATGCAGATATCTTCCAGACATCACTAAATGACAGATAAGAAGCATAAAAAAGCGTGGACGCATAGTCTAGTCTACATTATTATTTATTTATTTTTGTAAGGAGGAAAAAGTGCTCCACCCACCGTCTAGTTTTGTTGCAAGGATTGCATTTATTTATTTCTTTGGTTCGCTCAATGAACTTACCAGCAACAAACATTCACCGCTGCTGCGCATCTCAGTGTTAATATTACGGTTGTTTATTTAGCCAAAACGCCAGTAAACGACAGAGATTTCATTGCAGCAATTATGTGGCAGGGTATGTTATTTATATTCTTCTAGATTTTGTATACGTGTGGTGGTGTTTCTATCTGATTTTTATATAACACATGAACATGTTTATACACATAGCAAGGCCTGTATATAATCATTATTGGTGCTGTCAAACGAATTATAGCTTTCAAAAAAAGTTTGTAGACATGGATGTATTGAAAAAAATATTTATTACATGCCGCCTTCCGTTTTTTAGCCAGTTTCTTGGACTTTTCCCCCTTTATGAGCAAAAACGTTTGGAAAATATATAAAAGCTGTTTGGCGCTTCTTATTTTAGATTTAAACAATCATAAACAACAGAAAACAGAAACATTTTGATGTTCCGATAGTGATTTCTGTGTAGAAGAATAACTTCCTGCCCTTCGTCTGAAATTCGTGCATAATCAACGACGTCATGCGAAAACAACCTATCAGAGCAGAGCTCATTAATATCAATGACCCTTCCAAATATGGTCAAAACCCCAACTTCTGATTCTAAAATTAGCATATAAAAACATTTCTGGAGAATTTTTGAACTTACCTAAAACACATACCTACTATGATATCAGAAATCTATTTAACATATTGCAATGCACTATATGGCGTCATTAAAATGATAAATACATCAAAATATGCTTATATATCACCTTTATAAAGCATAAACAAACAGACGAGCGTTCCATACTGTAGATTGGCCGGTGGATTGCTGGATGACTAGACCACCATGAGCCAAAATGGCAACAACAAAAGCTTGAGAAAAATGCATGCTGATGTTGTTTAAAGACACACAGTGAGTGAGTGAGAGCTCTGCCGCACAAACACATTCCCCCTCCTCTTGCACACGCTCTATTTACTGCCTCCTGACTGACATTGACCTGCAGTATCCAGGAGCTCAGGTTGACCCTGTGCAGGTCTACAGTGTATCGCATGGATGAAAAACCGCAGGTTTGGTTCTTAACGCTGGCAAGGACAATCTAAAATCATACTTTACAGGTGCAGCATGTTTTCTCCTACACAGTGAAACTTGCTGTTATAGATGATAAGCTGCTCTTGTATAAAGATTAGGTAGAAGCACATACATTATAAAGTCTTTACCTAATATAAAACATACAATTTACACATTAGAGATTCATGATGTAGATGAAAAATCTACATCTACAATAAATGTATAGTAATATAATATAATATTTTAATGCAACATTTCATAATATAAATGCAATTTGTATTTTTGTAAACAAAGTTATTTTCCAAAAATGTAACAAGTTAATTGTTTATGCTCATATTTATTAATTTGTTACGAATTATTGTATATTTTTATTTATGCATCAAATGGCAATAATCAGATCAAACGAAACATTTTCATATTCATTATATTTCACATTTTAAACCCATTTAAATGTATTACACATTAAAATTCAATGTTTCATATTCACATTCAAATTCATCTTTAAACACAAAAATGCTTAAAATGGGTCATGAAAAAATGCATGTTTGCTTTCTAAAATGTAAAATGTGATGGCAGATTTTCATGAATTTTATTCATTTTCCTTCGCCACAGCGGAACGAACCAACTATTCCGGCATATATTTTACACAGCGGATACCCTTCCAGCTGCGGCCAATTTAATTAATCCAATTCACCTACACCGCAACTCTTTGGACTGTGGAAAACCGGAGCACCCAGAGGAAACCCACGCCAACACAAGGAGAACATGCAAACTCCACAGAGAAATGCCAACTGACCCAGCCGGGACTCGAATCAGCGACCTTCTAACCACTGAGCCATGGTGCCACCGGTTTTAATTGTTCATTCATTAATTTTCCTTCGGAGTAGCCTTTATTAATCTGGGGTCGCCACAGCGGAATGAACCACCAACTTATCCAGCATATGTTTTAAGCAGCGGATGCCCTTCTAGCTGCAACCCAGTACTGGTAAACACCCATACATTCACACAAAAACACTACGGCCAATTTAGTTTATTCAATTCACCTATATCACATGTCTTTGGACTGTGGGGGAAACCGGAGGAAACACACGTGAACACGGGGAGAACATGCAAACTCCACACAGAAATGCCAATTGACCCAGCCGGGGCTTGAACCAGCGACCTTTACGCTGTGAGGTGACAGTGCTAACCACTGAGCCACCGTGTCACCACTGTAAATACAGTACTGTATTTTTATCAAATAAATGCAGCCCTGATGAACATCTTTCAAAAAAAAATACTAAGCCCAAAATTTACCAAGCCCAAAATTTAAAACAGTTCTGAAAATATATTTTAAAAAGAAATATGAGTGATCTGTGATACATTTCTTTATATTGATTCATTTGAACACTTGATTCTTGATACTGAAAATCATATCTCCCATGTCACAAAAACCGCCTTCTTTCATCTGAGAAAAATCGCTAAGTTAAGAAATATGCTATTCATCTCATATGCAGAAACGCTACTTCACGCTTTTATGACCTCTAGGCTGGATTACTGTAATGCTCTGTTCGCTGGTTTCCCAGCATCCTCTATTAATAAGCTTCAGCAAGTACAAAATGCAGCTGCCAGAGTTTTTACTAGGTCTAGAAAATATGATCATATCACCCCAATTTTATCCTTCTTACACTGGCTACCTGTTAAGTTCCGTATTGATTACAAAATATTGCTTCTTACCTATAAAGCTTTAAATAATCTAGCTCCTGTTTATCTAACAAACCTTCACTTCGTCAATTGGTGATGTTTTTTTTTCTTTGCCACTGGCTTGCTTGGATCGGGACTTGTGGAGCTGCGCTTCGGTGGATTTGCTCTTCAGTGTTTGAACTTTCAGCAGTGAAACTTAAACCACACTGAACTGAACTGAACTGAACTAAACTGAACTAAACTCTGAAATCGGGACTTTACTAGAACATTTTGAGCTGCTTTGACACAATCTACATTGTAAAAAGCGTCATATAAATAAACTTGAATTGAATACTTGGTGTGGAGGGGTGAGCATGATCGAACACCCAATGAGGGAGGAGAGCATGCTCAGAGCCCGGCGGGTAGTCAGCGGGCCAATCAGAAATAATAAATAACACCTGTTTATTGTAGTGATTGGGTCGGAGAGACACCCTTCTTAAGGAGAAGAGAAGGAGCAACCCGGAGGAGAGAGCGCACACGCACACACACACACACACACACAACTACAGTGTTGTCGTGCCATTATTCTTTTTAAAAATAAAATTTATTATTTGCCTGATATCGCCGACCCTGTCTTCTTCCCATCCTACAAACAAACTTTGCTACACTTGGGTCTTGGGTGATTCTCCTATTTTTAAAACACTGTTAGTCGTATTTCATGAAGATGCTGGTGCTCGTGACGAGAGCTGGATTATGCCTTGTTGATGTTAGGCGATGATGCTAACCACTGCGCCACCGTGACACTCCACCCAGTTTTAATTGTAATATATATATATATATATATATATATATATATATATATATACACATATACACACACAGTGCTCAGCATAATTGAGTACACCCCATTTTGAAAATTAATATTTGTATCCATTTCTCAGTGATTATAGGCAATGTATTTTGGTGCATTTAAATAAAACTGATTTATTAAACAGATATATTTATTAAGATTTTAGTCACCAAACATATTTAGAAATTGAAAGATGTTACAATAAAATTTAAGCAAAATATTGCAAAAAAAAAAATTACAACCTACAAAATTTCTACAAATTTTTTTTTCTACAAATAATTTACAATAATGGTTAAAAAAATGTTGTTGTTTGTAATTTATTTTTGCAATATTTTGCATGAATTTAAATGTATTATCTTTCCATTTCTAAAGATTCTAAAATATTATTTTAATAAATATATCTCTTTAATAAATATGTTTTGTTCAAATGCACCAATATATATGACCCACATTCACTAAGAAATGGATAAAAATATTACTTTTCAAAATGGGGTGTACTCGTATATGCTGAGTGTTGTCTAAGTGTTCACTGAGTGTATGTAAAATATATCATTTTAAAACAATATTAAAACACATTTTTGCAAATATAAAATCTGAGATGAGAGAAAGTTTCAATAGTCAAATGCATCATAATATCATATTATGCTTAAATACAATCTATTTAATGATATTGTACATGTTTCATAACATGTATCAGTAGCAGACAAAAAACATGAAGCAGCATCACAGCTTTCAACTCTGATAATAATACAAATTGTTAACTCAAAGTTAAATCAGCATATTACAAAGACTTCCAGGATTATCTGACACTGAGAACCAACCGTATTTAGCATTTTAATGATTTTACTAAATTATGAAAAACAAAAACACAACTCAAGCGCATTCCAAACGAGATATGGTTGGATATATCATATTTCTTTAGAGAAATATCCAGAATGTGTTAAATCAATTACTCTTTTGCCTCCGCTTTGTATCGATTTCCCGAATAAACACATATCAGCCAGATATGTTAGATCTGAGCGCTGGAGGCTTTTTTGACAATAGTTTATTTTTCCAGCTTTGCGACTCAATTTGAAATCTCTATAATCCGAAGCTTAAACAATGATTCTTTAGCTGCATGGTTATTTGTCAGTCATAAAAGCATAAACACACTGCCTCTTTGCCCGAGAGAAATACACACAGCTTTTCTGCAACCGTAAATTCAATGCGACACCACACTAATGTAAATACATCTCTCTCTCTCTCTCTCTCTCTGTTGCCTATAACCTCCCAGCAAACTGCATCTAACGAAAAATGCATCTACAAAGCTGTCAGGAAACAGGTATAGACTGCAAGCTTGCGATTTGCTCCATCTACAAATTACACGTTTTCTTTGCTGGAAAGGCTCTGACATGCAAAACAATTTAGTGTAGTGAAAAGTGCAGTAGTTTCCGGGAGGATATAATGCGTTTATAAGTCCAGGAGCTGGTGCTCAATTTCCACAATCCTGCTTTCTTTTTGCAAGACTTAGAAGCTCCCTTTCCGCAATTACATAACTTTAAAGTTGGCCTGGATGATATTGATCACAACATGACCATAACTACCAAAAACTGGTTTTGCTGAACATATTCATTCATTCATTCATTCATTTTACTTCGGTTTAGTCCCTTTATTAATCAGGGGTTGCCACAGCGGAATGAACCGCCAAATTATCTAGCATATGTTTTACACAGCGGATGCCCTTCCAGTTGCAACCCAGTTCTGAAAAACATCCATATACACTCATTCACAGACATACACTACGGCCAATTTAGTTCATTCAATTCACCTATAGCGCATGTCTTTGGACTGTGAGGGAAACCAGAGCACCCGAAGGAAACCGGGTGCATGTTCTTGCACGGAAACTCCACACAGAAATGCCAACTGACCCAGCCGGGATTCAAACCATCGACCTTCTTGCTGTCAGGTGATAATGCTAACCACTGAGCCACCATGTCGCCCCATTTAGTTCATAATCATGCATAATATTTCTCAACATATTCATTCATTCATTCATTCATTCATTTTCATTTTGGCTTAGTCCCTTTTTTAATCTGGGGTCGCCACAGCGGAACGAACTGCCAACTTATCCAGCATATGTTTTACGCAGCGGATGCCCTTCCAGCTGCAACCCATCCCTGGGAAACATCCACACACACCCATCCACTATGGACAATTTAGCTTACCCAATTCACCTATACCGCATGTCTTTGGACTTGTGGGGGAAACCGGAGCACCCGGAGGAAACCCACGCCAACACAGGGAGAACATGCAAACTCCACACAGAAACGCCAACTGACCCAGCCGAGGCTCGAACCAGAGACCTCCAGTGCATCACCGTGAGGCCCTCAACATATTCAATATATAGATTAATCATATTCATTTACAACAATGCACTTTGTAATATAATTTCAGTTGTTTTTGTTTACCTCAGGTATTTCAATGTGAAGCTGTTTTTTTGCCAGTTCATCATGTCGCTTATTTTTATTCACTTGATATTACTAATCTTGAATTGTGCTCCAAATGAAAAGATAAAATAATCAGATGAGATGAACTTGTCAAGTATTTAATCTATTCATCTATGTTTACTGAATGTATAAACCACTTTTATGACATTTACCATTAGCAGTCATATGACAGCTATATGACCCACTCCTACTCCACAGGTCAGGAGGTCATCCATGCATTATTTATGAACCGTGTAAGTTATGAATGCTGCTCAGTGCACTCTCCATCCGTGCTAAATGCAATCTGACTTCAAGGGCAACTTCTCTGCAAAGTCACTCCATTCAGAACATTTTTAGCACCGTTTAGGGTTTAAGAAATCCCAGAGACATTCATTGCAAATTGTGCTTTCTATGTCAGAGGAATATTAAGCTTCAAAGAGAGCTAATTCAGTAAAGACCTACACAAATGTGACCCCAGATCAAAACCCTGCAATAGTCTATCTAATCTTTTCTTTTAGGATTTGAATGGACAAAAAAACCTCTTCTCATCTGACTTCTGGCCACTTTAAAACGTATGATCTTTCTAGACTTTAGGGCACATCTCTAAGGCTATGTTCACCTTTGTAGTATTGATTACAACTCAATAATATTATTGATTTAACAGCACTGACACAGGAGAATGAGAACAAATTTTGAGCTGACACAAGCTGAATACAGTATAGACACTGTTGATTTCTGTAGAGCTGATTATACGTTGAGTTGAGTGTGTTTGGAAAATAATTCAAACAAATACTGAACTGAATCGAAACACTGAACTGAACTGAGCTGAGCTGAGAAATGACATTAATGTATTCTGGAGAGCTGCTTTGGAGCTGAAATTTAAGTAATTTCCTAACTGATGACTTTTACACTGTTTCTGAACTCACTTAAAATAAATAATGACAACACTGGCTTTTTTGAGATGCTCTACAGGTTAAGATTAAGATTGCATCATTGTATCTTTGATTTTCATGTTTATTACTGTCAAGCTGCTTTGAAAGAGAACTGTATACTGTAAGTGATATTCGCTTTACTTGCAGTATAAAATAATAATTATAATAATACACATCCATCCACCCATCCATCAATCCATTATCCTTCCACCCACTCATCCATCCATACATTAATCCATCCACCTAGCCATTTATCCACACACTCATCTACTAATCAATCTATTCATCCATCCATCCACCCAACCATCCATCCATCCATCCACCCATCCATGCATGCATTCATCCAACCATCCACCCACCCACCCATCTATCCATTCACATATCCATCCACCCACCAGTCCATCCATCCATCCACCCATCCATTTGTCCGTCCATCCATCCATCCATCCATCCATCCATCCACCCACCCACCCTTCCAGCATCCACCCACCCACTCATCCACCTATTCATCCATCCACCTGTCCATCCATGCATCCATCCACCCATCCACCCACCCGTCCATCCATCCATTCTCACCCACTCATCCATCCACCCACCCACTCATCCATCCATCCACACAAAAATAATTTGACATAACTCATTCATTCATGCTTAGTCCCTCTATTCATCAGGGTTTGCCACAGCGGAATGAACCGCCAACTTATCCAGCATATGTTTTACACAGCGGATGCACTTTCAGTTGCAACCCAGTACTGAAATACATCCATAGACACTCATTCACACTCATACACTATGGCCAATTTAGTTTATTCAATTCAGCTATAGCGCATGTCTTGGGACTTGTGGGGGAAACCGGAGCACCCAGAGGAAACCCACACCAACACAGGGGAGTACATGCAAACTCCACAGAAATGCCAACTGACCCAGCCCGGACTCAAACCAAAGACCTTCTTGCTGTGAGGCGACGTCGCTACCCACTGTGCCACCGCGATTAAATGTGATTACGTATAGAAAATAATGCTTTAATCAATCGTGATTACAATTTTTAATCGTTTTCACATTTTATTGACAGTAAAATTTAATTAACATTAAACAAGTCTTACCACTGAAAATGTGGTTAATCCCCAATGAAAAAAGCTTTTATTTTGAACCCCACACACTATTCATCCAACATGAACCCCAACATATTACAACATAAATTACCTACTTTAATCCACGTGTAACTGATCAGGAACCCTGATTATGGTATTCAGTGCTGAAGCGAATCTGTTCATCTGCACAGAAATGCAGAGCAAGTGTGAGAGGAAAATCACTAGCCATAAAAACACACTAGTCATTTATACACAATCCACGCCTCCACACACACCTGCCCTCACGCTCCACACAGATTTCTGCAACTTCTTCTCACGCAACACACGCCTCCACACAGCCCACGCTTAATTTGTACTCGCTCGTCAGTTTGGCACAAAACAAAGGATGAAGAGAGAATAATTGACCAAGCTACAGATGAGGCATGCAGCTTTCAGCCTTTATTATGCTTTCACTGAGACAGCAACTCGCTTTTACAGTATTTATCAGACTTTTATATTCTCACAGCAAAATAAGAAAGAGGGTTCATATTGGATATTAGTTAATGAAATATTGTGCATATCAACTGTTTAATGGGGCAGCACCATTTAATATTTAATCGAGTCTCACATTTGTGTATTTATCCCACACTCATGACTGTGTAAATGTAGGTAATATACAGTGCATAAACATACAATAAAAGTTTGGGATCAGTAAGCTTTTTTGCTTGCACTTTATTTTACAGTGTGTTATACTTTCTTACATAAGACAGCACCAGAAATACAAAACAGGATAAATAATTTAGTATAATTTACAACATGTGAACCATTTAATGAAGTATATTGTTAAATTGTTTAACAAATAAAATAAATACAAATAATAATAAATATAATAATAATAATAATAATAATAATAATAATAATAATAATAATAATAATAATAATAATAATAATATTATTATTATAAATTATTATTGTTATTATTATTATAATATATACATTTATATTTTATTATATTACAATATTACACTCACCGGCCACTTCAGTAGGTACACCTTACTAGTACCGGGTTGGAGCCCCTTTTGCCTTCAGAACTGCCTTAATCAGGTTTAGAAAATATTCGTCTGAGATTTTGGTCCATATTGACATGATAGCATGACGCAGTTGCTGCAGATTTGTTCCACCACATCCCAAAAGTGCTCTATTGGATTGAGATCTGGTGACTGTGGAGGCCATTAGAGTACAGTGAACTCATTGTCATGTTCAAAAAACCAGTCTGAGATGATTCGCGCTTTATGACATGGCACATTGTTCTGCTGGAAATAGCCATCAGAAGATGAGTACACTGTGGTCATAAAGGGACAGACATGGTCAGCAACAATACTTAGCTTTCAGCAGTGAAAATTAAACCACACTGAACTGAACTAAACTGAACTTCAACTCTGAAAACTGGACTGACACAGTTTCAATTTACTAGAACTTCTATGTTAAGCTGCTTTGACACTATCTACATTGTAACAGTACTATAGAAATAAAGAGCAATTGAATTGAACTGAACAATACTCGGGTAGGCTGTGGCGTTGACATGATGCTCAATTGGTGCCAAGAAAATATCCCCTGCAACATTACATCACCACCACCAGCCTGAACCATTGATACAAGACAGGATGGATCCATGCTTTCATGTTGTTGATGGCAAATTCTGACCCAACCATCTGAATGTCGCAGCAGAAATTGAGACTCATCAGACCAGGCAACGTTTGTTTCAATCTTATATTGTCCAATTTTGGCAAGCTTGTGCGTACTGTAGCTGACAGGAGTGGCACCCGGTGTGGTCTTCTGCTGCTGTAGCCCATCCTCCTCAAGGTTGGAGGTGTTGTGCGTTCAGAGATGCTCTTCTGCATACCTCGGTTGTAACGAGTGGTTATTTGAGTTACTGTTGCCTTTCTATCAGCTGGAACTAGTCTGGCCATCTCCTCTGACCTCTGGCATCAACAAGGCATTTGCGCCCAAAGAACTGCTGCTCACTGGACATTTCTTCTTTTTCAGACCATTCTCTGTAAACCCTAGAGATGGTTGTACGTGAAAATCCCAGTAGATCAGCAGTTTCTGAAATACTCAGA
>CAIGQW010006086.1:2060099-2082426 GCA_903798125.1 Danio choprae
TGTGTGTGTGTGTGTGTGTGTGTGTGTGTGTGTGTGTGTGTGTGTGTGTTTCACAGCACTGGGGGTTCACAAGTTAGTGTACTCAGAGCTGGGTTGCGGCTGGAAGGCTATCCGCCACATAAAACATATGCCAGAGGAATTGGCGGTTCATTCCACTGCGATGACCCTTGATAAAACAGGGACTAAGCCAAAAGAAAGTGAGTGAGTGAGTATTATTATATTTAGAATTAACTTGAAAGTATTTTGCTAACTTTTTTGGTTGTCAATTCCAGACGAACACATGCACACTAGATGTGTGCTTCAGTCCAATACACACAATCTGTCTCCACTTAGTAAGTGTATTTGTTAAAAAGTTGCAACAAGCAGATCCGAGTCTGTAGGGAAAATCACTCAGCAGCGTGCTCTGGGGCTTACTCTCAGCTTCTGCCAAATAAAGATTTAGAATGCAAACAAAAATCTGACATACATCAACATATTACAAAACTGCTGGTTTTAGTTTGATGCAGTAGTATCCAGTGGCTGAAGCCTTTTAAGTCTAAAGGTTATTGCACACTGAACCGGGTTCCTTTTTTTTCCGTTTTTCGCATCCGAAAAAGCACTTTGAGAGGTGTTTTGACAGTTCAGAGCCACCGTACAAGCGAACGGCAAAATACAAAATGCCGTCACTTGAGCCACAGATAACTTTATGGCAAACACAATGCATTATATAAGACAGAATGTGGAACCCATTATGGATTCTGTGACTGTCACACCTCTCCCCTGCTGCTTTTTGGTGTGTGTGTGTGTGTGTGTGTGTGTGTCCATACATTTGCCGCACAGACATAATCGCCTCATGGTCCGCTTCAGTCCGTTGCTCCGATACGTCAACACAGCCATCATCTATTATAATGTCTATAGGCACTGCCAGTCTCTGTGCAGGATTTGTTTACGTACGTAAACGTGTGAACTATCTAGTGCCGGCCCGTAGGGTTGAGGGACCCTAGGCGAGATAAAATATTGGGCCCACTGGTGTAAAAACAGTGAGGAAAAAAAACACAAACAAATACAATCTCCAGGTTGGAGGAAAGTCCTTGCCTCAGGTGGGGGAGTTCAAGTATCTTGGGGTTTTGTTCACGAGTGAGGGAAGGATGGAATGTGAGATTGACAGGCGGATTGGTGCAGC
The DNA here is from genome assembly GCA_903798125.1 of Danio choprae. Lineage (NCBI taxonomy): Eukaryota > Metazoa > Chordata > Actinopteri > Cypriniformes > Danionidae > Danio > Danio choprae. The sequence goes on from CAIGQW010006086.1 coordinate 2,061,262, forward strand.
GGCAGCAGTAATACGGTCGATGTTCCGGACCGTTGTGGTAAAGAAGGAGCTGAGCCGAAAGCCAAAGCTCTTGATTTACCGGTCAATCTACGTTCCTACTCTCACCTATGGTGATGAGCTTTGGGTCATAACCGGAAGGACAAGATCTCGGATACAGGCGGCCGAAATGAGTTTCCTTCGCAGGGTGGCAGGACGCAGCCTTATAGATAGGGTGATGAGCTCTGTCACCCGGGAGGAGCTCGGAGTAGAGCCGCTGCTCCTCCACATTGAGAGAAGTCAGCTGAGGTGGCTCGGGCATCTGTTTCGGATGTCTCCTGGACGCCTACCTAGGGAGGTGTTCCAGGCATGTCCCACCGAGAGGAGGCCTCAGGGAAGACCCAGGACACGCTGGAGGGACTATGTCTCTCTGCTGGCCTGGGAACGCATCGGGATCCCCCCGGAGGAGCTGGAGGAAGTGTCTGGGGAGAGGGAAGTCTGGGATTCTCTCCTAAGACTGCTGCCCCCACGACCCGGCCCCGGAAAAGTGGATGAAAATGAATGAGTGAATGAAGTTTATAAATTTGTATCAACTGTAACATATTTAACCTATAATACATATGTAAAAATATTTACTCAGATTTAAACAAATAAGTTTGCAAGCCAGAAAACACTCGTTAAAAGAAATAAAGTATATAAGTATGACATATACAAATAAATCATGAATCAAATGCATTTTCATATGAATGAATAACATACAAATATATGCATAAATAACTACAAATGCAGGAGACATTTTAGCTCGTTTTTACACAGGTTTACACAAACAAAACTTTGCATTAAACATTGGACAGTGGGTACGTGGGTATTTAACAAAATGAGGGGGAAACTTGTTTTTTTCAGCAGGGTGAATTAGTGGGATAGATAATTAATTGATTATTTAACGAAGCATGCTGAAGTGGCCTCTTTTTGTCTCACATATTACACAAGTATTTCTGTGATCATGGGCATCGTTGCATTTATTAAAACAAGTCCTAATACTGCACTACTAAATAATGCATTACGCATAGCAGAGCATACCTTTACTTTGAGCTAACTTTTCTTCCTCTGCTTCTCTTTTCTTCCTTTTTGGTTCTGGAAAGATGCCGTTTGGATGCCATTTCATTTCAAATAATAATTCGATTAAGATCTATTAAAATAGCAACGACACTTGTGACAATATATTACTTAAGACTATAAGACACTTTATATCCAACGTGAGAAATTTGGAGAGATATGAGGAATCTGTGTAGGAATACGTTACATCATTCTAGTTCACCCAATAGCCGATCGCGGGCTGGGTTATGCAAAATAGAGTGTGGTGGGCATTCGCTGCGTAAAACATATGCTGGATAAGTTGGCGGTTCATTCCGCTGTGGCGACCCCTGATTAATAAAGGGACTAAGCCGAAAATAAAATTAATGAATGTATATTATTTATTTGTTTATTTGTTTATTTATTTGTTTATTTGTTTGCTTATTTATTTCTCCTTTTGACTCAAGTTTTAAATAATGTTGCACTTGTCTCTTTGAACATTTGTCTCATAAGATGTCATTTTATTTATCTCTGAAAACAATAAAAAATTGATCACAAAAAAAATATCACAAGGTTTGTAGATGAATCAAGGGTGAGTAAATCAAGACAGAATTTTCATTTTTGAGTGTCCCTTTATGTCACATAGTCTGTTCTAAAATCTTTTTCAAGGCCAACTGGCTACGTGTACAGTTACTTCATGATTTTTAATAAGCCCGCCCAGGCATTTCCTGTGAACTGTCAGGTGTCAAGATCTCATCTATACTAAATGCCTTCAAGATCTGCCTCGGGTCAACATCAATGATGCACACGGCCTGATCCAGACAAACTCTGAAGGGGGAATTCTAAAGACTTTAAAACTCAAACACATTGTTTTCTATGAGCGTACACAGACCGGTGAAGGCACTCAGCATCTGTCCAGCGAGCACAAGTACGCTTCCGGCTGTTTACAATCCTGCTGCGCCACAGAGCACCACTCACATAGTTTTTCAATTACATTATATCTGTCCTGAATCCCTGTTAATGCACATAATAACTTCAGTCTAAGCTGAAAGATTGTGTATGGTGCATCTTTCAGCCAAACATATGTTTTGAGCCTGCTTGGTACAGTATTATATCTGCTGGTTGTATTATGAGTGGTTGTTTTCCCTGAGTGGTAAAGTTCAGTCAATGCAATCTCACGGCAGTTTGCAATGTTGGCTAATTTCTATGAATTTATATAATATGATTTGTACATTATAGTATGATTTGCTTAAGCCTCCTATTAAAACCCTTATAAAATCATATGAATTTGTACCATTAACCACTTTTCTGACAATACATAAAATAGTTGTTTCCTCATGAGATCGTGCTGGTTCAGTACAGTATGGTGGGGTTTGCCTTTATTTCTGTCTCCACTGGATGGTTGACTGGCCCTTTGTGCTTACTCAATGACTGATGGTACTTCTTATTTGGGAGTTTGATCTTATGTCATTCATTCATTCATTTTCCTTCAGCTTAGTCCCTTTATTTATCAGGGGTTGCCACAGCGGAATGAACCGCCAACTTATCTAGCATATGTTTTACATAGCAGATGCCCTTCCAGCTGCAACCCAGTACTGGGAAACACCCATGCACTCTCGTATTCACACACATACACTACGGCCAGTTTAGTTTATTCAATTCACCTATACCGCATGTCTTTGGACTGTGGGGGAAACCGGAACACCTGGAAGAAACCCACACGAACACAGGGAGAACATGCAAACTTCACACAGAAATGCCAACTGGCCCAGCCGGGACTTCTTGCTGTAAGGCGACAGTGCTAACCACTGAGCCAAACTAATTTTTATTCAATTCAATTCAGTTCAACTCAATTCAATTTCATACTCTAATTGGTTTAAATATAGAGGATTTCCAGGAGTAGAGTGTGCAGCAATCTTAACCTGTCCACCTGAAAACAAGTCTAATCGGATAAAAAAAAAAATTACTGCAATGATTTATCTCAGTCTACATACATGTCCTACTGATACCCTTTACATTTCGTGGGGGACTTATGGAGCTGTGCATTGTTGGATTTGCTCTTCAGTGTTTTGGCTTTCAGCAGTGACATTTACATTACACTGAACCTCATCTGAACACTGGACTGAAGCAGTTAATAGAAATAAATAAAGATTAATTGAATTGATGACTGACAATGTTCTGAAGTGTTTCCAGGCGGTGCTTGGCTGGACATCTGAGGCTGAGACTAATATCCCTTTTACAGTACAAATTTCATCCTTTTCCACAGAAACTACATTTTAGATATTGATTGCAATGCAATTTCTTTAAAAGTCTGCAACAAAGATCAGACAAAAAGTAGAAAGAGAGAGAAATGTCATTACTGGACAAAATGGCATCAGACAACCGCATCAAACAAAAAAGGTTCAGATGAAATGACATGAGACAAATAGGTGTGGGGCAAAATGTACAACAACCACTGGACATGAATTGCAGATACACCAATCCTGATTTGTCATGACCAACTGGTTATATGCACAATTACTTCATGATTTTTAATGAGCTAGCTCAGGCATATCCAACAAACTGTCAGGAGTCAAGGTCTCATCTATACTAAATGCCTTCAAGTTCTGCCTCAGGTCAACATCAATGATGCACACGGCCTGATCCAAGGGAGAATTCTAGTCAAAGACTTTTTTTTTCTATGATTGTACAATCTATAAATGAGCAGTTTTCCATATTTAATGATTATTTTTTTGCTTGTTTATTTATACTTTGGAATTACATTATACTTACTTACTCCCAGGGCCATTTATATCGAAGTTGATATTTATCCGCATCATATTGGTGTTTCGTAAAATCTAGTTTATAACGCTCAACCCCCAACCTGGAGGACCAGGACATACACACATACACTACGGACAATTTAGCTTACCCAATTCACCTACAGCACATGTCTTTGGACTGTGGTGGAAACCGGAGCATCTGGAGGAACCCACACCAACACGGGGAGAACATGCAAACTCTACATAGAAATGCCAACTGACCCAGCCGCGGCTTGTGAGGCGATAGCACTACCAACTGCGCCACTGTGTCGCCTGTTGAAATTACATTATGGTAACTTTTACTCTGTAATTTAATTTGTTCTACAATATACTGTTTCAAACTACTAAATTGTCAAAAATAAATAAATTGCAAAGCTGATCTTTCAACATCAAAAGTCAACAGTGCAGAGATCAAGGTCCCATAATGAAATTGTTAAAGGGGTGGTCCAGAGTGTATTTTTAAGGCTTGGTTGTGTTTATGGGGTGCAAATCAATATATGCTCATGCTTCATTTGTAAAAAAAAAAAAAAAAATCATGTTATTTTTTCATATATGACTGCTCTCAAGAGGCTCTGATTGGTCAGCTAACATAATGTATTATAATGTGCTGTGATTGGCAGATTGGCTCCACGTCTCTACTAGCATGCACTTTGCCATTATGTAAATACTGTCAGTCAGTATAACTGTTAGCCGTATGAGTTTGAGCCTGAATCAGACAGAACATGACACAGAGGACACAGTTGAACCCTCATAAAATCTGACAAGTGTCCTTCATATATATTCAGGTTATAAGCATGTGTAAGTAATATGAATTGTTCACATCTTTTGCAAGTTCGTTATTTGAGATGTAGAACGCAGGGAAAGCGGCTGCATAGAGAGACACTAAATAAATATGAATTTGTAGCTAAATTGTTAACGGTGCAAAACAGCATTTCCCATTGTTTACATCCTTGTTTGCATCCTCGCTACAACATACTGTTAACGCTAGAAACTGTGCACGTAATAGATACATTTTAACTAATAAAATACTTACAGGTTGTGGCTCACAATCCACAGCTTCGTCTATTATGCTTGGAGCTGCTCCTTCTTTGATGGGTTTTTAGCCGAATCCAGCACTGAACTGGAAGAGATTCTGGAAGCTGTACTTCGTCAAATGCTAGCTATATCTTTTTTATAATTCTCTGGAATATAATTAAAATTTAATTGTAAGCAATTCTCTCTGTGTCATGTCCTTTGGAAGCCCAAATACAGAGACAGAAGAAGCTCTGTAAAAGTAGCAGCATTTGGATGGCATTTTACCTTTCTCTGCTATAACCTTACAGCACATCTGGCCATGCCCTTTGCTGCGCGGGGTGTACAGTATGCACGTAACCTGAAGGGTTTATATTCTCAGTAACTCGGATGTATTTTTTTGTAGTCCCCAAACTTTGTTCGCTGTAGTCTTTGCTAAGCTAACTCTGTAAAAGCCAATGTCTCTCCCTTTGCACTGAACTTTGAGCATCTTACAATCAGAGATTCATCGTTTATGTTCACACAGCTACATTACACATCAACTAAAATTTAAAATATGATATCGTAGTGGACCACCCCTTTAACCCCCCCCCCCCCCCATTTAATGTATATATTCTGGTAAAAAGGGAAAAAAAATGCATGAATTAAACTTATTCAGATATAAAGACAAGAATAAGTATATTGGTCTCTACTTATTTGCATACAGTACAGTTTTTAATAATTTTGCCACTGGACACGCCCACATCGCCACCTCTCATTGAACATGAACGACCTCAGGTTACTGCAAATCAGCGTTTGTTTGAACACCCCTGAATTATGCTAATCAGGCACCGGCCTGCATTTCTAATCCAGAAAAATATAAATAATTCGCAGAGGGAGTCATTTTGGCTGGTGCCCTGAGGTAATAACTCCAATTTACGGCGGAAAACTCAAAGGGCCTTTGAATTAATTCCTGTATCTCAGTTCCCATGCTACAAAACAGCAGAGAAAACGTACAAGACGTTACAAGGCTACATGTGAAGGTCACATTTTAAAGTTTTCTTTCCTATAAAAGCATTTAAAGAGGGCATATATTTTTGATAGCTATACAGCACATCGACGGCATACAGAAAAGCACAATAAACCAAACCCACTCGGGTCCAACTAAACACAAAAATTCTTATACGCGAGACTGCAGAAGCCAACAAGAGTTTGTTTTCCATCATAGAACAACTTTGCACTTTGGCAGAAAACAGCACTCAACAGCAATCCAAACCTCCTGCCGTATCCTGCCGTACCTCAGATATGATCTATTCTTCCCATGCCATTGTCTCTCCTCCCTTCTCCAACCATCTGTGGAAAGAAGACAAGAGGTTATTAGCGAGGGGCTGAGAAGAGGAAGAGAAAAATATAGCTCTGAAGCAACAATTTCAGGCCCAGGCACAGCAGCTGCAGAGATGTTTTAATCCAGCATGAAACAGGGGAGAGCGCAATTATGATTTTAGCATCCAATGTTATACAGTGAGCCTATTTTAGTGACCTTTATAAGCGACCACCGAGGGATGATGTCACCAAGACAATAAAATATTGTGCTGCGTTCCAATTTGCATACCATGCGTCCTAAATAGTATGTCCTAAGTCATAGTATGTTGAAATGAGTATTCCAAAGTTACACAGATGGTCTACTACTTCTGGTAGAAATTCAAAGTGCAGATCTGTGTGTGGTCTAACGGCTAGTATTGCCCACAATACATTGTGCATTAGACGTGAATTCGATGAGAACTACAAATGTGAGTAATAAGTGTTAACAAACTACAAACATGGCGAATGTGCAAGACTGACTGATAAATGGAGAGGCTTTGGAAAATATGTTTGAATGACAGTCATAGCTGCTTCTTCAATAGGGTATCAAATTAAATCTGAAAGAAATGTGGATGATTTGACAAGATGATTGACAGGGCATGTTACTAAGCAACATAACGGTTCACTAATGATTAAGTAGTACGTCCCAAATCTTGCATGCTTTTCTGTTACACACTCAAAAGTACTTTCAGGATGCAGTATAAGTAGGTGAATTTGGACACAAGTTTGGTGTTCGTAAGACTGTGATGAAACTGTCATGACACGCGTCATGAATATGAAGGAGATGTTATGCATGCTTATGACAACTGTCATTAAGTGTCATTCGCATCAGTTATGTCGTTTTAAACGTAAAGGTGACATTGTTTGAGATGTCTTATGACAACTTCACATTACCAAGCCAACATAACATAAACAGGACTGTCATGAGGCCATCATAATTGTGTCGTTAATTTTAAAACAGCATCATTAATATTTTACTTGAGCTTAATTAAATACTGCTACATACTGACTTAGCACTGAATGGTGCTATTATACACTGTAAAAAGTGCAGGGTTCCACACAATTCCTTCATGTTGTCTCAACACAAATTGATTAAGTTAACTTAATTGTTTTTATAAATTTAAGTTGATTGAACATAAAACAATTAAGTTGCCACAAAAACCCTCAAGAATTGTGTTGATTCAGCTCATTATAAATAGGTAGTTTGAATAAGGAGCAAAAATATTTTTTGTGTACACAATTATTTGACAGAATATTGACACTTTGGCTGAGAAATTGTTATGACTAATTAATTTTGTTCCACTGAAAAAAAGTGATCAGAAAAATATTCATTCATTCATTTTCCTTTGGCTTAGTCCCTTTATTCATCAGGGGTCGCCACAGTGGAATGAACCGCCAACTTATCCAGCATATGTTTTACATAGCGGATGCCCTTCCAGTTGCAACCCAGTACTGGGAAACATCCATACACACTCATTCACGCACACTCATACACTACGGCCAATTTAGTTTATTCAATTCACCTATTGTATAGCGCATGTCTTTGGACTGTGGGGGAAACCGGAGCACCCGGAGGAAACCCATGCCAACACGGGAAGAACATGAAAACTCCAGACAGAAATGCTAACTGACCCAGCTAGGGGACTCGAACCAGTGACTTTCTTGTTGTGAGGCGGCGACAGTGCTAACCACTGAGCCAATCAGAAAAATATTCATCACACAATTATAATGACCTCATGATAATCATGTTTATGTCTGATTTATGACAAGTCGTGGTAATGTCAGGTTGCCATACCAAAGGTTTCTCAAACAATGTCATCTTTGCATTTCATGACATAACTGAGCTAATGACACTTAATGCTAGCTGTCATAAGCATGCATACAATCTGGTGTTATTTGTATTAACACCCCTTTCATGTAACATGCTACCATTTAAAGATCTAAAGTCCATTCAGAAATAAAATAAGTACTACAACAACAATAATTTTAGCAATTCAAAAGATTTCCTTGTATGAAGTAATCATTTTGGAGGACTTGAGTCATACTTCCTTTCAACCACAAACCACACTACAGTAGCATTATGTAAAATGTGTTTGGTAAAATGCTAAAGCCATTTTATAGATGAAGACTTTTACTACTGCTACTTCACTGGTTTAATTTGTCACCCGTGAACAACTATTTAATAAAGCAGAACTCAGCAGAACTGAGTATGCAGTTAAACTAATTAAAGTTTTGCTGTTTTGGTAAAGAACTCATTTGCGTGCATCACTAGTTAGTTACAGTATGAGCAAAGTTTTATTTTTATCCTTCAAAACGTTGCCAAGAAACAAAGTCACTCCAAACCTTTCTATATATATATATTTTTTTTTTCTTCAAATTTTTATCCTTTTCATTCTTTTTCTGTGTGTTATGATTAAAATTACAATGGAAGAATGATGACATTTGTAGACCACAAGGTCTGTTATGAACACAAAAGCACATTCATATTCAACCTTTTCAAGATGTTGAGATGTTTTTGAGATTGAAGCAAAGACCATCTATCTGCCAAATTTTATGACTTTTTGCCATTACTTTTTTTCTGTTGTTTTTATTCCAAATTGTTTAGAGTAGTATGCTGAAGAGCACTTTCAAGAGACAAAGGGAAACGAAAACAACAACCCTCCAAGAACTAATGGCTAAAAAGCAATGAACCAAAAATGTATATTCATCTTTATGCTGCTGATGGCATCCTGGTATTTCTGAGATTAAAGTCAAAACGTTCCTCATTATATTTTCCTTCAGCTTAGTCCCTTATTTATCAGAGGTCGCCACAGCGGAATGAACCACCAGCTATTCCGGCACAGGTTTTATGCGGCGGATGCCCTTCTAGACACAACCCAGTACTGGGAAACACCCATACACTCGCACGTTCACACACATTCATACACTACGGCCAATTTAGTTCATCTAATTCACCTATAGCGCATGTCTTTGGACTGTGGGGGAAACAGGAGAACGCAGAGGAAACCCACGCCAACACGGGGAGAACATGCAAACTCCACACAGAAATGCCAACTGGCCCAGTCGGGACTCGAACCAGCGACCTTTTTGCTGTGAGGCAACAGTGCAACCCATTGAGCCACCATGCCGCCCCAAAACATTCTTCTCTCTGCCAAATTTCATGACTTTCTATACTTCTAAAAAATCCCCCAATAAGTGCCCACACACCTTTAGTCTCTTACAAGCAATAATTAATTAACATTTAAATAGTTTATAAACCAGAGGTTTTCAGTTAAAGTTTCAAGAGTTCCATTCTCTCAATTTCCTTCCCAGTGGAGGTCTGGAAAATACTTTTTTTTTTTAAATAGTTACAAATGTCTTCCCAGGCAACTGTAGCACTTTGTAAAGAAAAAAATCCAAGCAGTAAAAACAGACCAACCAGATATAAAAATTATATCTGGCTGGTCTGTTACACCAATCAAAACGTATTAACTTACAAGCAAAGTTTTGAGTCGTTTTCATCAGGGGTTGCCACAGCGAAATGAACCGCCAACTTATCCAGCATATGTTTTACACAGCGGATGCCCTTCCAGCAGCAACCCAGTACTGGGAAACATCCATACACGCTCATTCACACACATATTGTATACTACGGCCAATTTAGTTCATTCAATTAACTTATGGACCCTTTTTACAAGCCTGTTATGACATGTTTAACAGTCATCATAATGTTAAATCCTTGAAAGTTTTACATTTTTAAAAAATCGTATGAACATTTATATGCATTCATGAACGTTTTATATATATTTTTCCATGAAATTTCAAAAAATAAATTACCGCTTGTGCGAGCTGTTTCTAATGCAGCGTCTATGGGACAGAGTAAATTTGACGTTATTCTCTCTTCTGGCAGCCGTTATCAGTCTCACACATCATCTGATAACACCATCATTGAGTTTTTCATTTTATTATTGGAGCAAATAAGATTGTAAAAAATATATTTGTTGTACTCTCCCATTCACTGCGCTCTGAGTTTACCCAACTATGACGTCTTCCGCTACTGAAAAACCCGAAAATGTGAAAAGGGTCTATAGTGTATGTCTTTGGACTGTGGGGAAAACCGGAGCACCCTGAGGAAAACCCACACCAACATGGAGAGAACACGTAAACTCCACACAGAAATGCCAACTGGTCCAGTCGGGACTGGAACCAGTAACCTTCTTGCTGTGAGGAAACAGTGCTAACCACTGAGCCACCGTGTCGCCACCATTTTTATATATAGTTTAAAAACGCAAAATGAGCAGAAAGCTAAATAACCTTTTCCTTGTCATGAACAAATTCTTTTCCAATTACTACATTGTTTATTATAAAATGCTCATCATGCAGATTAATAATGCTACAAACCTGATTTATTCAAACAGTCAAAGTCCACTACATGAAGACGCTTGTCTTTACCAGTTGAAACAATCAAACCTCCTCACTTTCTGCACACAAACTCCATGACTGTTTCCCACACGGACCAAGAGACTTCCTAAAAACACATTAAATGTCAAAACACCTTCAGCCTCTTCTTACAAGCAATAGAGTTTTAGAATAAAGTTTCTATAACTATTTCTTTTTTCAGTGCATGATGATGAAAACATTTTCATAAACCAAATAATCAAAGGAAAAACAATTAGGCATCTAGTTATAAAATTATGCACGTAGTCAACTTTAACTTGTTGATGGCGCTAGAGATTTTAATGGGGATTTTGAGGATTTCCGAGATTGAAGCTCAAATCTTCCTCCATCTCTGTGCCAAACCTCATGACTTTCTGCAATACATTTCTAACAGACTCCCCTAGTCATACAAACACCTTCAGCCTTTTCCTATATGCAATAATTAAGAGTTTTAAAACAAATTTGTTTAGTGCAGTATGATAATAAACAGTCATAAACTAAATAATCAATGGAAAAATAATTTGGCAACAACACTAGAGTTTTAGGGTGTACTCACACTAGGCACGTTCGTCTTGAACCCGACGGCCAGCACTTACACTGCATTTTCCGAGCAAGAGCATGCTTACGTCATCGATGAGACTGTTTAGTTTAAACAGGAAGAGAAGCACTCTCACTCAGAACAATAGAGATTGCTTTAGTTCTATTGTTTTGTGTTAATTTGAGTCGTTTGTGATGCAGTGACACACCGTTAAATCTTTTGCTGGACAGATCCACTGCTTTTGATGCTCATACATTTTCATAAAAGTCATTGTGCTGGATATATTAGGAGGTTTGCTCAAGTTGAAGTGCAGCAAGGAGTTTGCATCTTTGATAAACTATGACACTATGATAAATTATGTACTTGTAAAGTCTGTGTGTATAGTTTTTAAAAGTATTTATAGTATATTTAAAGTTAGTAGTTAGTATAGTTAGATTACTCCGCCAGTATGTTAGTCATAGATAGGTTTAAAACAGCTCTTATGTCCAGTTTTGTGTTCATATTTATGATTATGCTCATATTTACTGCAATTCGTTCCACTTTTTCCACATTTTTTTATGTTACAGCCTTATTCCAAAATGGATTAAATTCATTTATTTTCTCAAAATTCTACACACAATCCCCCATAATGACAACGTGAAAAAATATTTTTTGAAATTGTTGCAAATTTATTACAAATAAAAAGTTGAATAATCACATGTACATCAGTATTCACAGCCTTTGCCGTGAAGCTCTACATTGAGCTCAGGTACATTCTGTTTCCACTGATCATTCTTGAGATGTTTCAGCAGCTTAATTGGAGTTCACCTGTAGTAAATTCAGTTGATTGGACATGATTTGAAAAGGCATACACCTGTCTATATAAGGTCCCAGGGTTGACAGTGCATGTCAAAGCACAAACCAAGCATGAAGACAAAGGAATTGCCTGTAGACCTACAAGACAGGATTATCTCGAGGCACAAGGCTGGGGAAGGTTATAGAAAATTTTCTGCTGCTCTGAAAGTACCAATGAGCACAATGGCCTCCATCATCCGTAAGTGGAAGATGTTTGGAACCACTTGGACTCTTCCTAGAGCTGGCCGGCCATCTAAGCTGAGTGATCAGGGAGAAGGGGCTTAGTCAGGGAGGTGATCAATAACCCGATGGTCTCTCTGTCTGAGCTCCAGCGTTCTTCTGTGGAGAGAGGAGAACCATACAGATGGACGACCATCTGTGCCGCAATCCACCAATCTGGCCTGTATGGTAAAGTGGCCAGAAGGAAGCCACTCCCCGCCTGGAATTTGCCAAAAGGCATCTGAAGGACTCTCAAACCATAAGAAACAAAATTCTCTGGTCTGATGAGACTAAAATTGAACTCTTTGGAGTAAATGCCAGGCGTTACGTTTGGATAAAACTGTTCATCTTCCAGCAGGACAATGACCCAAAGCACACCGCCAAAATATCAATGGAGTGGCTTCACAACAACTTGGTGAATGTCCTTGAGTCCAGACCTAAATCCTATTGAACATCTCTGGAGAGATCTGAAAATGGCTGTACACAGTTGCTTCCAATCCAACCTGATAGAGCTTGAGAGGTACTGCAAAGAGGAATGGGCAAAAATTCCCAAAGACAGGTGTGCCAAGCGTGTGGCATCATATTCAAAAAGACTTAAGGCTGTAATTGCTGCCAAAGGTGCATCAACAATTTTCAGCTTTTTTATTTTTAATAAATTTGCAATAATTAATTTTTTTTTTTTTTCACATTGTCATTATGGGGTATTGTGTGTAGAATTTTGAGGACATAAATTAATTTAATCCATTTTGGAATAAGCCTGTAACACAAAAAAATTGGAAAAAGTGAAACGCTATGAATACTTGTAGAGAAATGAAAATAAAGCTCAACTTGACATGACAGTTACCATTTATTGAAAATGTATTTAGTAAAAATGAGTAATAAATCCATACGAAACAGTCCCTTGAAAGTGACGTTGTGTCTTCACTCTGCACTTTACACACGCTTTGCACTCACAAACCTACCCCACCCAAGCTAAACACTAGTCAAACGAACCAGGATATGGGGATCAAATGCACCCAGTCATGGTTCGGATAGCCTAGTTTGAGTATACCCTAAGAGGATTTCTGAGATTGAAGCACAAATCCTCCTCCATCTCTGTGCCAAATTTCATGACTTTCTGCAACATGGTTCTACAGACTTCCTTAAAAACATAGATGCCCAAACACCTTCAGCGTGTTCTTACAAGAAATAGTTAAGGATTTTATAAGGTTTCTAAATCTATTTTAACGAGTGGAAAAACACTATTGGCTATCTAGACAGCACATTTATAAAATCATGAACTGAAAAAATTAAAAGGTGCAGTATGTAAAATTGACACCCAGTAGTTGAACTAGGTATTGCAGTTGACAACTCCACGCAAACACAGGTTGCCAGATTGACAACACCAACACAAGCTAGCGTGCCTGACTACTGAGCCTACACTGTAACTACACACAACAACATGTGACAAAAGGAATCTTTTCAATGTTGAAGAAAATTTTGTCCAAACAATCACAAAGAAGTTTTTGTTCAAACCACCACCTGAAATTTCTGTTTTAGAAATGTTTCTATTTCTCATTCCTGAACAACTGTATAAACGACTATGACAGTGATCACCTCAGGTACTGATTATGTGTTGTTTTCAATGGTAAATGCTACTATTGTGAGTTTGAATATCGTTTTACGTTACATTTATTGCCATATTGAAATCAGCAGCAGATAGTTTACCTTGACATAGAACACATTTGAAAATGTACTTATTACTGTGCAAATGTATTTATTCAGCGCAAACCAACAAATATCAGCCCCTCAGTATGTACTTTGAATAGTGTTAAATATGTTTAATATGTATTAACTATATTCTAATCCTTACTATTTCGTTGGAGTGCAGTGAGTGCACTATTATGTGCTTCTGAATGGCTGTATTTAAATGTTTCTGTCATACTGCATCTGGTGCAGACAGTCAAATTGCATGTTGCCGGAATCTTGTCGCGTTGTTAGGACATGGTATTACAATGTATGCTGCTCAGCTAATGTTTATATTTGTAATATTTATATTATTTGGTAATTAAAAACCATCTAATGTGGATTTTTATAACTCTGAATCTGTGTGCCTCCTGCAGAGGACGCATTTTTGTCTACACCAGCATACATACATTAAAGCAGCTATTAAGACTGAAATGAAATACGGTGTGTTTTTCCACCAAGGCAACCCAGAGTGCTAAATATAATAGGTTAAACTGGCAGTGGGCAGGTTATAGAGACCCAAACAAAGACAGAGATTCTGACACGGAACACACATTTTCAAAGGAGCATAACTGACTTTAGCATCGTTTTTCAGATAAACTCGTGTGTTCACTCAGCATGTTTCCTAAATATCTGCAAACATATAATAGTATTTTTATGCTTTAGAGTAGTCAAAAACTTACATACAGCACATTTATCTTGTTGATGGCGCTAGAGAGTTTAGGAGGACTTCTAAAACTGAAGCACAAATCCTTCTCAATCCCTGCACCAAATTTCATGACTTTCTGCCACACAGTTACTGCCATACAAATACGCTGCCTACACACCTTGAGCCTCTAACAAGCAATAATCAAAAGCAAAAGAGTAAGAGGAAACAAGAAGTCAGGCAGAAAGAATGAAGACAGGGAGACGCTGATAGAGCGGGAGTGGCGATGACACAAAGAGGATGGATGAGAGATGAACGCTTGCATTCCTTTATGAGTCTGTCAGCCTCTGTGACTGGAACAATTGATTATAAGAGCTGCTTTGTTTGGAAGGTCCACCGTGACCTGTCTGAGATGCATTGACGGATGTGGACAGATCTGAGAGGTGAGGCCGCGTGTCTTAAAGGGACAATAGAGAGCCGTACGGGGAAAAGCATTTCATATGCTCTCTGCCATCCTCTATAAAGGCTTGACGTGTGCTTCGTAATGACTCTACATCTCTGCAACCTTTAAGATGACAGTATCTGGATGCAGGAAGATATCAAGACATGTCCAACTTCTGTCATACTGTCAGTGGCAAACAGTGCATAGTCAATACATTTAATATAAATGTCAGCCTATTAAAGTAACACTCCACTATTTTAGGCTCATTTTATAAGTCACCTTTAGGCTGCATGTCCACCAAAGCATTTTTGCAGTGCAGATGCTATCAGAACTTGCAGCGCAGGATTTTTTTTTGTCAATTGCTATGACACAGTGTACCCCCGCTGTTCCGTTACAAGTTAAAAGTCTTTAGCAGATTATTTGTTGACAGTTGCGTTGTATTGTCCCGCCTCTCCTTCATTGTGATTGGATGGCTAGCTCAAAAGCGACACTGATGGGTGCTCATCTCTGAGTGCAAAACTCTCAATCATCTGCAAAAATGCAGCGCTTTTTTAAACCATTGACAGCAAGTCAAAGCAAACGTTCAGCTGAAGAAAAACGCTTCGCTGGACATGCAGCCTTAAAGTCTGCGTGAACCGGACGTTGCTGAGACTTTTATTCAAGTATGTTGATGTACTTCCAGCTGAAACAGAATATTAGGTAGGGGCGGGGTTTTCTTTTGGACATCATTCTCTCATAGCAAACTAACGGTAAGAGGGTGTGGCTAAGTTTACTGATATACAGTTGCTATGGTCAGCCCCTCTCCAACTTGGAAGCAGATGGTCAGACTTTGATTGTAGATTACCAAAACAAACTATTGTTTTTAAGCGGATTACACAGATTAATTATTCACTTTAAGAATAACAATGTGAGCTAGCAAAATAAACATCATAAAATTTAATTTCATGTTAACTTTAATCTATTTTGAATCCCCTCAGCTGATCTCCGGTCTGGAAGGAGCACTTTTAGCTTAGCTTAGCATAAATCATTGAATTGGATTAGACCATCAGCATCACATTCAAAAATGTCAAAAAAGCAGATTTGATAATTCTCCTATTTAAAGATAGACTCTTCTGTAGTTACATTGTGTACTAAGAGCAACAGAAAAGTTGCTCTTTTCTAGGCCAATATGCTATAATAATCAAGGAACTTTGCTGCTGTATCATGGATCGAAATCAGTTGAATGGATTCAAAAATGGTAAAGCTCACTAAAAGTGGAGTGTTCCTTTAAAATCAAAACTGAGGGCAGACTCAAAAGCTCACTCATACTAAGGATGATATGGATTTAAAAGAATAAGAATTTTAAAATCATTCTAAACTTAAAAAATCCTTTCCACAACTGTAACACAACGTACAACACTATCAAAATAAATGTACAAAAGTGATTTATAAACATAATAAGCATATTAAATGCAAGTGTCCACTCTAAAGGCCAATTTAAGACTGATTTATACTTCTGTGTCGAGCGATGCATGCACAGTTTAGTTGCATCCATGCTCCAACACACTTCCCTGTAGGTTTAAAACAAGCCTGAAGGACTCAGTTAGTTTGATCAGGTGTTTAATTAGGCTTGGAACTAAACTGCAGAGCTGCGGCCCTCCCTAAATTGAGTTTGACACCCTTTTTGCGTTTAAAAACGCATATTTTTCTGTGTTTTTAGGAATGTATCTTTATGAAAACGCTGTCCATAGCGGACACATTTGAAAATGTTGTTTTCATGTTGCAGTGTGGACTCTGAAAAAGGAGGCATTCGAAAAGGATGACGCATTTTAGTCATATGATGCAGTAATCTGACCAATTCATCTAACATGGTGGACGACACTGTAAAGCAGATGATTTGTTTTGAAAGCTTTATTAAAGATTAATGTCAGTCAGTCTGTACATGCTCCATATTGCCTCTCTTCAAAGGACATGGAACGTTTACTGGGAGCTATTGTTTAGCAGCGGAAGCAGACCACAGTTGCGTTACAGACCGTATATTTTGTCGCAGCGTTTCAAAAAGACAAAGTAAATAAACCGCAGGTGGATATGATGCAGGTAAAAGCGTCTTACGTCTGTGTGCATGAGCAGTACATGAACGAAAGCATTTTCAGGCGTTTTAGTGTAGATGATGGAAATAATTGAAAATTATAGTGTGAATATGGAGAGTTTTTTTAGACAAAAACACAATTTTCTAATTTATCTGGATTCATGTAGACGTAGTTTTAGAGAGCATCTTCGTAAAACACAGTGAAATACAGTTGAAGTCAGAAATATTAGCCCTCCTGAATTATTAGCTCCCCTGTATTTCCCCCCCAGTTTCTGTTAGTTAATAGAGTTAATAGCTTAGTACATTTAAAGGCTTATCTAGGTTAATCAGGTTAATTAGGCAAATCAATGTATAATAATGATTTAGATTGTTCTGTAGACAATCGAAAATAACTTGCTTATAATATTGACCTTTAAATGGTTTTTAAAAAAAATTAGAACCTCTTTTATTCTAGTCGAAATAAAACATAAGAATAAAAATATTGTAGAAAATACTGTGAAAAAATTCCTTCCCACATAGCAAAATATCTCTGGGCCAGCTCTGGCCCACACAATTAGCTTTTGCTTGGCCCACATGCCACAGTGAATTACGGTGACTGGACCAAGTCTGGCTTCCCAGACAAGTCTCAGCCAAGTTAATAACCCATAACTGAGCCTGAACTGGGCCAGATATGTTGGTGTGTCACTACTGCAATGAAACTGATAAACACACGACCCCATGACCCAGGCGTGCTTTTTCTCGAAGCGACCTGATTGGTAGAATTTTTTTTCTTTATTTGAAAAAAATAAAAATGTATTTTAAATGTGGGTCAAGATAGGCCAAACTTACATGGCCCACATATCAATTATTAACATCTGGGCCAAATACTACATTTTACATCTGGCCCAAGTATTCTGTACCGCCTTAAAGACTGTGCCACCTCTGCCAAACCAGAGCCATGTTTGGCGCACATGCTGTATATGCTAGTGCCAGATGATTTCCTGCTTTGCTACCTGGGTTGCCCTGTTAAATATCATTTGGGAAATATTTGAAAAAGAAAAACAATAAAAGGAGGGCTAATAATGTTGACCTGAACTGTATATGATAGATGAATGAGTTTTGTAAAAATGTGTAAACACCGAAATGAACAAAACTCCAGTCACAGATATTAACCTGAATTTGTACTAGATCATAAAATACGACGCAACACTTCTGTAGCAGCTGCTTTGGACGCGTTTTCTGACGATTCATCTTCACACAAAAAAAGAGGAGACATCAAACCGACTGACGGAACAGCGAAGCAGCGAGGACGCAGCGTTTGTTTCCCCTCATATCATGCGAGTTCTTCATTCCTCCCATCTCTTCAACATGAAAACATGATGAAAGCACCAAGCACATCCACACAGTCGCCACCCTCCACATGATTACACTGATGATGCAGACGAGCATCTTTCTAATTGGCCCTTCGTTCAAAACAAAGCACAATACATCTGATTGGGCTGGCGAATCAAATATTCATGACCTCATTAAAGACTTTATTTAGTTGAGCCTACTGGAATCCTATTAATCCTGCTCGCCACGGCGCAGCAAACAGCAACAGCGGCAATATTTTAGTGTTAATTAATATGGTATTCATGATCCACTTCCCCATTAAGTCTAATTTGGCTCATTCCGGGGTCTCGTTTTTGCACGCGGCTTAATTTCGACAGCATCCGTATGCGTTTCTCAGTTTCCGCTGATGTAAATGTCAGGCTTACTGATGCGTGCTATTTCATGGGAAATTAGAGCTTGTGCGATTCTTGTCGCAAGAAAGGTCAGATAGAATCTGCTGTAATGAAACAGTTTTGACCTGATTAATACATCTCCGACTGTGATGGCGAAGACACACACATTACAGACTCCGTGTAAGAGTTGTCACACATCCGACTGTCATGCGTTGATCATTTCGCAATCAGCCTACAGAAAACGTTCATTTCTAAAAATCGCTGTCATCCATAAAATCTATGGCGTTCATTTGTAAACAAACTGTCATTTGAGATGATGAATGCGTTTCATTTCCTCAGCAAACTGGACCGGATGGAAATGCGCTTTGAAAAGTGAAGCATCTTGAGCATCGCCGGGTATCATGTGAAATATTCATTTTTTTTTTATTCCAAACTTGCCTGGAGAGTTATTATAAACTGATATTAATCGCTCCTGGCAGCTGATGACTAATGGCAACTGCAGTGTGCTTATAATCAAGTGTGGATGCTAATCTATATTATCTACACTCAAAAATAATGCTGCTAAACAGCTCTAAAAGTGCTTGATTGGCTCATAATCACAGGGAAGCAACTTTAAATTGTATAAAAAATATTTTTGTACAAGTCTCCAAGAGTTAAACAGTTGACTTGAGCTGTTTTTTTAATCCATTCATCTGATTTCTTGTTCTGGCAGGGTTTTAGCTTAGCTTAGCATAATGGATTGAATCTGATTAGACCATTAGCAATTTGTTGATAAGTTTTGATAATTTTCCTATTTAAAGCTCGAGTCTTCTGTAGTTACATTGTGTAATAAGATGCGTCTCTCATGTCTGTATTGTTTCAAGACGTCCTGTGAAAGTAGGCATTTCTCATGCACTGCATAATATTACTTCGCCTGCTACAGCCATGGTACAGCAGCAGACTATTTCTGGACTATTACGCGAGTATAGTTCGTAGTAATATTGGTATAGAAAATAGTAATATTTAATTTTCCGTCAGTTTTTCCTGATGTAACTACAAAAGACTCAAGCTTTAAATTGGAAAATTATAAAAAAATAAAATAAAATTACGAAATGCTAATGGTCCAATCCGATTCAATTCATTATGCTAAGCTAAAAGTTATGCTAAGCTAAAAGTGACCATGCCAGAACAAGAAAGTGGCTAAATGTATTCAAAATGAATCAAGTCAACTGTTTAACAAAGGAGACTTATAAAATGAGCCTAGGAGACAAAAAGGTGGAGCGTTTCTTTAAATGGCGCTACAGTATGCAGAACCAGAAGAGGTTTTAGAGATGTTAGTCACATTGCTATGAATAGGAATTTGCTACAATGGGAAAAGCTGTTTTGAATTACTTTAAAGGTCTGAAAGTCATGGGATACTTCCTTATACAAGGGCCTTTGGGGAAAATGTTGAAAAAACATTAAAAAAAAGACAGTACAGTATTTTAATGTCATATTTTACATTCATTTCCCCAATGAGAGATCCTTGGAAAAACTACAGTATTATAAGGTTGTTTGTATTGCAGTGGTGGTATAGAGCACCTTAATCAACCCAACCAAGCACTGAAGAAACTATTTGAAACTGAAACTATAAAAATCATTATGTATATGATCTCCCTAAAGGCCCAATAATGATAGCTGTGTGTGTCTGCGTATGTGTGTGTGTGTGTGTGTGTGTGTGTGTTGCATCATTACAGTTATATTTGTGGTGAACTTCCAAAAGACAAACCAGAATTGCTAAACAGTGACATTTTATGTTCATTTTCTTTTTAATATGTGCACAGCAATTTCAGTAAAACTTTGGACATTATCAGCTTGTTATTTCATAAAACAAATAGCATCTTTAATGATTCAATTTCTACTGTTAAACAAGCATTATTAAGAGTTATGAAAGAGTGGATTTGCCCTGTTTTTTTAAATAACAAATAGGCTAGTTTGTGTCACAAAAGTTAATTATGATCTGCTACTTTCTATTCCTAAAAAAATGCTGTTACTGCGAATATCTTTTATGCGAATATTTTTTGATCAATTAAAATAACTCTGAAACAACATCGAAATATAAATATTAGATTAAAAAACGGAAACGTTTCCTTAGCAACTAATTGAAAAAATAAAAAATAAAAGATTAAAATAAATCAAAATTAAACAAAAAATAATAATAAAACAATGAAATTATAAGAACAACACTTAAATCCTTAACACTTAAATAAATAAATAAATAAATACACCCTCTTTATAAATAAACAAACAAATAAATAAATGTTTTCTTAGCAGATAAAAATAATAATGATAATAATAATAATGATAATAATAATAATAATAATAATAATAATAATAATAATAATAATAATAA
>CAIGQW010006086.1:2096807-2107459 GCA_903798125.1 Danio choprae
TTATTATTATTATTATTATTATTATTATTATTATTATTATTATTATTATTATTACTACAATTTATAATCAATCAATCAATCAATATTTTAATTTATATTTTTATACCTTAATATACAATATAATTTTTATTTAGAATTTTCAATATGATAATTTTTAACTTAATGGCACTTATAATTTATGAATTTATCATTTATACAGGCAAGATTGCATAATGTCTTTCACAGCAAACAAACAAAGAAACTATCTAACTAACAAATAAACAAATAAAATAGCATAAATAAATAAAGTTCTTCTTCTTAGTAGTAGTAGTCGTACTAGTACTAGTGGTAGTGGTAGAACTGATAATTAAAATTATACATTTAATGTTATGATAACGGAGTGCCACTCATTAATAATGAACTAATAATGTAACAGACGATCACACAACAACATAACATTGCAAAATCAATCACAATCAATCAATCAATAAAATTAAATAATTTATAATTTGATTAAAACTACATCAGACAAAACAGCATGAGGAAATGCAATCCCAACACAGCCTGAGGTTTCGTCCTGGGAATACGCTTAATCAGAAAGCCTGGCCAGTTTTACTGCAGTTTGCTGTCAATGAGCTCCAACCATTAATCAACAGACAGTAAAAATCAGCACCAAGGTGATAAACAACTTAAGCTTTTATTGAGAAATCCTCCATTAGCCACACAAAATCAAACAGCTCTTTTTCTTGTAGACATCTGGCAAATGCTCTCACACACACACACCGTTTGAGACCAAGCCAATACCAATAGATCTGTACAATTAGCTGCAGGTCGCAGGTAAATGGACCAATCACAGCCTGATAAGGCCTAATTCCACTGCACTTTTCTTCTCGTCCGTGTCTTAAAAGTGAGGCTAATGCTCCTCATTAAGTGATCTAGACTACCGAATTTGTCATTACAGCGTTCATTAAAAGAAAATGAGGCTGTTTCTTTGTTTGCATGCTCTTCACACAGGCGATGTTTGCATGAAAGCTCATCCCCCATCAAACATCACTCCAGACCACAAGCTCATTTATGCTGGTGAATACGGTATAAAAAAGTTACAATCATACAAAAAAAAAATCCATTACTTAACTGTTTCTGTATTTCGGGCTCAATTGAATGATCTAACAATGGTCTAATGGTCTAATAAGCACGACGCAGGATGTCTGAATCCACTTTTGCTATTTTAGGAATGGGGAAAATAGTCGTCGCACCCAGCGCATAGTCTAAAAGGGTTGTCTTCATTTTCCTAATGAATTATGGGTGTGTTTTGAGCATAATGTGCATTAAATCAATCAGAGTCTCATCTAGGACTCCCTTTAAGAGTGAGTTGGGGTCACGCCACGGCAGATTTGCTATTTACATGATGGACTTTGTAAAAAAAGTGAATGTTTTGAATTTATCTGTTTAACAGGGACACGCACAAAAATACATTGACCTCAAAAGGAAAGATGCGTTGTGCCAGGTTTTAGGATAGTTGCTATAAAGTTGCTATCCACCTGCAGTCCTTGGACAGTTAAATCTTAAAACAATAAATAAATAAATGAATAAATAAATAAAGAAAGAATAATAAAAAAAGAATAATAAAAATATACTAAAATAAAAACTAAAATAAATATAAAATAAATATAAAATAAATTAATTAATTAATTCGTTAATTGAATTAATTTAAATAAAAATAAATAAATAAAAATTAAATAAAATTAAATATAATTAAATAAAAATAAATAAATAAAAATAAAATAAAATTAAATATAATTAAATAAAAATAAATACAAGCATACATATATACATACAAGCATGCATACACAAACAAACAAACAAACAAACAAAACAAACAAAAAATATATAATAATAATAATAATAAAATTAAATTAAATAATAATAAAAAATAAAAAAACAACAAAAAAATAAAAGAAATATAATATAAATTAATTAATTAATTAATTAATTAAATTGATTTAAATAAAAAATTTAAATTAAATTAAATTAAATAAATACAAACATACATACATATATACATACAAGCATGCATAAACAAACAAACAAACAAACAAACAAAACAAACAAAAATATATAATAATAATAATAATAAAATTAAATTAAATAATGATAAAAAATAAAAAAACAACAAAAAAATAAAATAAATATAATATAAATAAATAAATAAATTAAATTGATTTAAATAAAAAAATAAAAATTTAATTAAATTAAATTAAATAAATACAAACATACATGCATATATACATGCATGCATGCATAAACAAACAAACAAACATAAATAAATAAATATTTCAGTAGTGAGGAAACGAATCAGGCTAGTGTAGGAGGTTAAAGATAATCTTCAGAATGAGTTGGATTCACCAAATGCTCGTGCTCTTTAAAAAACTAAATTAAAACTCTGCGCCCTTGACTTTAGATCAGGTCAATGACGTGGTTTATTTTAGTTGCCTCAAAATAGCAACGCATGAACAATGTGCCTTAACACACCTCCTATTCATACCATCACACCCATGGTGCACAAATAGGTGGAAATGCATTTGCTAATTAAACAACGTGGTGCAAAAACGTGAAAATGATACCTGTGCTTGGCTGAAACTAGCAAAAAAACATGCGTCGCCCCTGGCACCACATTCTGCTAGATGCAACATAGGCTCATACATAGGCTCATTCTGAAAACGTAGCCCTATATACGTTTCTGGAGATCGCAAATTATGTAGCCAGAGGTTTGTATGGTCGCATTTCGTTTTTAAAACTAATGCTACAGACTTTGCACTTCTCAGCTGACCGCTTACCTCCGTATGGACAGTAGCTCCTACTAGCTATTTGGTGCTCTCCAGAAATGTATATAGCGCTACATTTTCAGAATGAGCCTGGGTTGGCTAGATGTATGATAGGGCCATTTGTGATTAATAAAAATTGTATTTATGATTCTGACTTGCATTATGGGATCTTGATCTCTGCCCTGTTGACTTTTAAAGTTATATTATATAAAAATTATATAAAATTATATAAAAAAATTATATAAAATATTTGAAGAAATATTATATAAAAAAATTATGCCAGAAAACAACATTTACAATACAAATTCAGACAGTAAATCACTTCAATCTATTACAAATGTCAAAGAAAATCGCTTGTTTAGACTTTTGAAGATCAAAAGTTGCTTGAGGAAAGATCAAGGTCCCATAATAAGCATAAATGCACTTAAATATAATCTCAAAATATGGTAATTTATGGATATCTTTTATACAGTGTACTTTCTTAGATGGTTGAACACTGTACATTGAAGATTGCAAACTGCAAAGGTTTTCTAAAATGTTGTTTAAATGTGCAAATGAAGAATTATTTCATTGAGCAAATTCTTATACATACATTCGTTCATTCATTCATTCATTCATTCATTCATTCATTTTCCATCGGCTTAGTCTCTATTTCAGAGGTCACCACAGCGGAATGAACCACCAACTATTCCAGCATATGTTTTACGCAGCGGACGCCCTTTCAGCTGCAACCCAGTACTGGGAAACACCCATACACTCACATTTACATACACTACGGCCAATTTAGTTCATCCAATTTACCTATACTGCATGTGTTTGCACTGTGGGGGAAACCGATGCACCCGGAGGAAACCCACGCCAACACCGGGAGAACATGCAAACTCCACACAGAAATGCCAATTGGCCCAACTGGGACTCAAACCAGCGACCTTCTGTGAGGTGACAGTTTAGTTTTTTTACATACTGTGTTTAGAGGCAATAGTTTTTACAGAGGGGGATTTCGTGATCTCTTTCTATCACTCATTATATCTATTTATATATTCTATCACTGTAATTCAGGCAGTTAAAAATATAAGTTATTTTGTAAATTACAGAATACAGACATGAATAAAATTTATGCTTGGTAGATTTAAGTGTAGATTTATGTCTCAACGCAGGATAAAAATAATCATTTTGAGAACATGGCATTTAAATACGTAGAATAATTGAAAATCTCCAGACACAAATTTATAAAGTGTGACGAAATATGCTATAAAATAGTATTTTGGATCATTTCTTTACATTACACTGAAAAAACACTTAGCTCAAATGACCCAAAACTGACAGATGCATGAAGAAAAGCTGTGTTTTTGTCTGCAGTGTCTCGCCTTAATCACAAAAGATATCCCAAAGTAATAATTATTCCCTCAATTTGGCGAGAGGAAATTATTTTCCTTCTTAAATACGCAATTAGGCAGATGCCCGGAAGAGATAAAAATCCTGGATACCTAAACAAATCAAAAAGACACCAAATTAAGGAGGAAAGTCTCTCAATTACTGAGCACTGGAGACTCTCTCATCCTTTTCAGCTCGTTTCCTTTGGCTCTATTTGGTCTTTTTGTGTGTGTCTCTCAGCAGTGGACCGGGGTGAAAAGACCAGGACAGCTTGTCACCAGTCTTCTGTGATATCTATCAAATATTCAGGTGTTTCTTCAACTGCAGGGGCTTTTTGAAGAGCATGTTTGATACGAGACCTCTGATGTGTGAAGAAAACTATTCAGATGAATGTACATACTTTTCCCTAGAATGTTAGACCTTTTCTGTTTATTCATATTCAGTCCGGCTACATAATTTAGGTATTTTTGTCACGTTATGTGTGAAGCAAATATTAAATTATTAGGATATATGCAGTTTGTATGTATTAAATGGTATATGAAATTACTTCGCAAAAGTGAGGAAAGCATTAAAGGTCCCGTGAAGTGCTTTGAAATATGCATTTTTATTTAGTGTATGACGTAATATCAACTGAGACATAGTGTAGCCCCTCCCCTTTTTAAAAAACAGCCAATAGCGTTTTGTTTTTATCATTGCTCTGCCAGTGAGTGATTGAGCTCAAGTGCATCAAATGAAAAGCAAATGAGAAACGTCTTGAAGGGGGCGGAGCATATAGGACACTAGAGATCATTTGATTGGTCAAGATTTGATGAGAAACTGTAGTATGAGGTGACATGAAGAAAAATCGTTGCTCCATTTAGGCGGAAATGACCAACTACAAGCTTTAAATGCAATTATCAGTTTTTTTTATCTTGTAAACAAGAATTTTGTCACTGTTTGGAGCACACTAGCTTAGATATATTAAAAACTAACAATATTGATACTAACATCTAAAAAACATGGGACCTCATGGGACTTTTAAAAACATGCAACGTTTATTTGAAGCAGACTAATAACGTTGAAAATTGTTTTAGAAATTTGAAATATTAAGCAATTTCAAGTTTATTAGTAATGTTTCAAATTGTATATAAATACATACAGACACAATTTTATTTATGCTTATATGTAAATAATGCAGAGCAATAACCACGAGTGCCAAAGGCAACCCAGTTTGATGTCAAATCATCAAATCAAGCATCAAGCATTAAATGACTTTGGTCTTTACTTCAACTTTTCTAAAAAAGCATTATTCTGTGTAGTCAGTAATCAATAATGTGCTTTGAATTGACAATAAATCGTGTCCAAAATCCTCTGCTGTATGTATAAAAGTTAATATTAGTTTTGTGAATTTTGCAATGCGAATAAATGGATAAAGGACCATCCTAAAAATCCACACACTGCATTTATAAGACGACCTCCCATTTCAAAGTGCACAATGCTTTAATTTGCGATTTGAGAATATTTCATATGGCATAAACTAGCAGTACATCTTGATAATAACAATTAGTGCTGTTACCAACAAAGATAACATCATCGTTATTCCTTTCAGTTTCTTTTTTGCAGAATATTTAATTTATTGTATATGAATTCCTACCTAATATTATTGTAACCATAAAATATACCCAATACAATAAGCAACATGTATGCCCAATATACCCAGTATACAATAACAATACATAACTACACGATACAGCAAGATTCCAACGACAAATAATTTGGTTGTCTAACAAACACAACACGACACAACAGAAACAAATACTACAGCCATTGATTTAAATATCAGACACTGCACTTCCAATGATATGGTAAAGGTTATAAATACATATTAAACACAGGGCTTCCCACACATAGACTTTACTTTACTGAATGAACCACCAACTATTCCAGCATATGTTTTACGCAGCGGATGCCCTTCCAGCTGCAACCCAGTACTGGGAAACACCCATAAACACTCACATTTACACACACTCATACACTACGGCCAATTTAGTTCATCCAATTTACCTATACCGCATGTGTTTGCACTGTGGGGGAAACCGATGCACTCGGAGGAAACCCACGCCAACACGATGAGAACATGCAAACTCCACACAGTATACAATAACAATACATAACTACACATGACACGGCAAGATTCTAACGACAAATAATTTGGTTGTCTGTAACAAACACAACACGACACAACAGAAACATATACTACAGCCATTGATTTAAATATCAGACACTGCACTTCCAATGAAATGGTAAAGGTTATAAACATATTAAACACAGGGCTTCCCACACATATACTTTACTTGGGCGGGCCACCCAGGTATATGAACAGCCCCCTCAAGTATATTTGGTGTATATTTTTTTTTATATTATTATCATCATCCCTTTTACACTTTTTTTTTAATCTGCCCTTGATAACCAAAAATTCGAGATGGATTAACCAGCGGAAAGTCTTCTCTCGCCCTACAGGTGTCATAATGCTTGTGTGAACACGAGAACTGTCGACTCTCCCACAGACACTCTCACATGAGACTCTGCAGAGACCCAGAGAGACACGTCTTTGAGACTTAAAAATGCGTCCGGCCGGGGTTTCTAAATCTCCTAAAAGAAAAGGCTTTTGCTTTTGCTTTCTAAAGTTGACGTTAATCGTTTACGTTATCGCATTACCCTTTAATTTGAGCCTACTTTCGCTTGGCTTCGCAGCTGACTGCGCACTCAAAGTCACGAGAGTGAGAGAAACATTAAATAATTCATTCTTTAATCTAAACAACTCAGAAAAACTTTACAATATACTCGGAGAGAACGAAATGACTGGTCTAAACTACCTGCAAAATATATGTACACCATTAGAAACGCTCAATCAATGCATTTGCCTTATTTAAATAATCTACACTTTTTATTCTTGTCATTATTATAATTTTTAGAGAGAATGGTTGTTTTTTTTATTCCTTTTTTTCTTTCATTTATTACTCATTTGCTTTATATTTTATTAATTTGATTATGTTAATATATTACATATTTTATAAATGTGCTTTGGCAGTACTATACACAATCTCATGCCGATAAAGCAACCTGAACTGAAACTAACCCATTGAAAAGAAACTGTGTATAACAGTCTCATAATAAAAAAAATATTGTTAAAAATCAAATTTTTTTGTAGCATGTACGTACTTAACCATTTATGTGCCATGGGTTAAAGGTGTGTTTCAATTCGGCTACCACCGCAAGTATATTTCAACCCTGTGGGAAGCACTGTTAAACCAGTTTAGTACATCAGTGTATAGTACTGATGTTTTTGAGTCACAAACTTCCAATTTCAAACCGTTTGCTTAGTTTATTTTTTTTGTTGTTTTTTTTTTAAGATCTGAGGTGAATAATCTGCTGCTGCAATCAATAGTATGGCAATAAATGTCACGTAAAATGGTGTTGAAACTCACACTGGTAGCATTTAACACTGAATAAAGCACATAATCAGTACCTGAGGGCATAATTGTCAAACTAGTTTATGCTGTTGTTTTGCTGCGATGTTGCAGAAATAGAAATTGCTACTAAAAAAGAAATTCCATGCATTGCCGTCGCAGATGTTTAGAACAAAAACTTATGACATAAAACAATATACCACATTGCATGTATGTACATGCATGTAAATGATCGTGCCTAACATAGCCTGGTTTATCTCAAAGTTTGTTTTCCTTCACTTCGTCAATTGGTGAAGTTTTTTCCTTGCCACTGTTGCCCCTGGCCTGCTCGGATTGGGACTTGTGGAGCTGCGCTTCGGTGGATTTGCTCTTCAGTGTTTGAACTTTCAGCAGTGAAACTTAAACCACACTGAACTGAACTAAACTGAACTGAACTAAACTCTGAAATCTGGACTTTACTAGAACATGTTGAGCTGCTTTGACACAATCTACATTGTTGAAAGCGCTATATAAATAAACTTGAATTGAATTGAATGTAGTTAGGACATGGTGTAGTCGTTTTATTGTATATGGCACCACCCGTTTGTGTGGATAAATGGCATTATTAATGTAATAGTCTAGAGCTCAAATACAGTACAAAATTATATATAATTTATTTTGATGTATTTGCATGATTTGTATTTTTGTTTTTGTATCCGGGACAATATGGTATATAGTTTTCTTTTAACTATCTAGTTTTGCTTTTCTTTTTGAGGTAGAGTGTCCTTATAGAGCATCACATTACAATTCAGGATCAAATAAATCCAGTCATATTAGAAAGACACTATGCTTCTAAGTAAGTTTGCATTTTTGAATGTCTGTTGGAACGATAGATTTGGGAAACACTGAATATCTGAAGTACTGCATGTTAGTGACGCCTGAACTTGCGACCTTTTTGGAAACGCACCCCAGCATGAACTGGATGAGTCTGGAGAATCTTGCTGTTGCAAGCAGATCTGTTGAACACGAGAGACAGATTTCATCAGCATTTCTCTTGACATGAGGGTGATGGATAACAGCAGAGAGTGTTTGCGGCTCCTCACCGGGACTCAGCTAAATGCTCACACACTCTCTCTCCAGGTCCTAAATATTCAACGACATTTAAATCCAGAGTGGCTTTGTTAAATCTTACGCATGGTGCAGCAAAATTAGAAATTTGCTGTTACGGGAATAAATAAAGTAGAAGATGGGAAAGTGTGGACATATTTCTGATTATGAAAAGTTAATAGAGAAGACATTAAAGATGGATGTGGAAATCTATTTTTTTTTTTTGCATAAAATACTAAGTTTGCCATGTTTTCAGACATACTTATTTTGACAACACAATTTCAAAGTTTCAACTTTGAAAACAATATTTGGTGGGAAATGGTTTTCAATCATATACCAAACAAATCCATTAAATCCAGAGTATTGTCAAGTGGTCTTCTCTTTTTTTCATATATATGAAGCATCAAGGTATTTTATGCTTGAACTATGAAATATTAAATATAATGTAAAGTGTATTTATATAGCGCATTTATCCTGTATGGCCATACACCAAAAGCACTTCACAATCATGGGGGTAATGCAACGGCAGCCACAGGACAACAGCTATTGGTGGAGTGGACACACAGTGATTGACCCAATGTGGAGGATGGGGATGATTGGGAGGCCATGATCGTGAATTTTAATGACCAGGTTTAACATCTCATCCGAATGATGGTGCTCACTGACAGTATAGTGTCCCCTTCAATATACTGGGGCATTTGGACACACACATGGACCGCAGATTGAATGCCCCTGCTGGCCTCACTAACGCCACTTCCGGCAGCAACTTAGTTTTCCCATGTGGTCTCCCATCCAGGTACTGACCAGGCTCAGCCCTGCTTAGCTTCAGTGAGTAACCGGTCTTGGGCTGCGGGGTGATATGGCTGTGGCCATTGAAGAACACTGAGGTTTTAATGGACGTATATGATATTAGATTGTGGATTAATGTACAAGATGTATTGTGAGTTGGTATTTTTTTTAATTAGTGCATTGCAGGTAAAGATTTGCAGAATATTGTTTTAAAAACCTGGTAAAGAAAATTACACTTGGAAAACTCTCTGTCTCTCTCTCTCTCTCTCTCTCTCTCTCTAATGGATGTTTGGTAAACACTGAAACATTGTTGACAGCTTCAGTGTGCAATTAAGTGCTCAAAAACCAATTACATTCCTCAACAGGCCTCTTATCCGTACATTAACTTTGGGGTCTGACAGACACTGAGGAAGTTTACTTGTTGGCAGTGAAGTGCAAGACCTCAGAGGCCAGAAGAAAAGCTGAAAGTGAAAACATCAGATGCAAAAACACGTGGCCATGAACCAGGGTTATTATTAACTAAAGTATTTAAAAACATTTTCATTTCTCGAAATTTGCTTTCAGTAAAAAAGGCTGAAAGTAAAAACGTAAGATAAATGCATGCTTATTATCATTAGCGGGTGCAAAAATAGTGACCATGAAATATAGTATAATATATATTATTATAAACAATATATATTATTATTAACTTAAAGTAAATATAAAACCATATAAAATAACTTTTATTATTATTATTATTATTATTATTATTATTATTATTATTATAAAAATAAAAATAACAATAATAATAATAATAATAATAATAATAATAATAATAAATAATTGTAATAGGGCATTACGGTGGTGCAGTGGGTAGCATGATCGCCTCACAGCAAGTAGGTTGCTGGTTCGAGCCTCGGCTGGGTCAGTTGGCGTTTATGTGTGGAGTTTGCATGTTCTCCCTGTGTTGCCGTGGGTTTCCTCCGGGTGCTCCGGTTTCCCTCACAAGTCCAAAGACATGCAGTATAGGTGAAATGGGTAAGCTAAATTGTTCATAGTGTGTTTGTGTGAATGAGTGTGTATGGATGTTTCCCAGTGATGGGTTGCAGCTGGAAGGGCATCCACTGTGTAAAACATATGCTGGATAAGTTGGCGGTTCATTCTGCTTTGG
>CAIGQW010006086.1:2127459-2154655 GCA_903798125.1 Danio choprae
AACAGAAAGTACCTCAAATTGAACTGCTGATATACTGGTGAAGCTAATTCTCATCACTGCAGAAATTCAGTCCTAATTCAGACTTATTAAAAATGCAGCGTTATTCTCCAGCGGCTCAAATAATAACATTTCCGACAGGATGGCGCTCTGATGCTTCGCTTGATAGAGGAACATTGAGTTTGCAGTCATTTCAGCTAAATGGAGCCTATCGGCAGGACACGTCTTTTCAATGAAAGGACAAGTGCAGCAAGCCATTTCTCACTTTCTATTTAGCTCCCCATTTTATTTCGCAGATAAAAGCCCATTTGGATGGCGGTGAGCCTTTAACAAGTGACGGCGTCCCGCGTGGAGACTATGCATATTCACACGCTGCTGATAGTTCCCATTTCTGCTCTATTCCCTCCAGCTCGCCGAATGCACAAAAGCAAGCTTCTGCCATCATTAAACCCACACCTCATCATGCCTTCAGGAAGCAGACGCGTTTTCACTCAGGATGGACCCATCGCTTGCTTTTTTACCTTTGAAGTCCCAAATGGCTTCTTTCTGCTGCTTCCAATTTGGCTTTCAGACAGTCTGGCCTCTTGGCCTCGGCTGCGGGGCCCGATCAGACCCCTTCTTCCATCTTTGTTTCCCATCTCTCCAGTCTCTTAACTCTGGAACGGGATGCTTTCATCCTACCCTCACAATCCATGAACACCACAGCGCTCTGTGAAAGAGCCTTTTCAAGAAACAGTTCACTCAATAATGAAAATTCAGCCTGTATTTACTTGTGGCGTTACAAACTGACCGGTCTGTGGAGCATAAAAGGAAAGAATCATGCAGCAACTTTAAAATCCTTTGAAAGTTCTGTCATTTATTCAGCCTTGTGGTCTTCTAAACCATGTGCTTTCCAAACAAAAGTATAACTCATTTAACTCCCACCAAGCAAGTATGTGTGTAATAGATGTCTTATAGATGTCTAAACATAATCCAAAACCAGACCAGTCATCAAACGCTGCTAAACAAGGCAAAAAATTGGGCAAAACAAGTTTAAAGACGGGTTAAACAAGGCTTAGTCAGTCAATGAAAATCTAATACATGTCTAAACATAGTCTAAATCTAGACTAATAATAAAATAAAGTTAAACACAGCTAAACAAGGATAAGTTTGACAGTAATAGACTAAACATAGTCCAAAACTAGACTAGTCATCAAATACAGCTAAAGGATAAAAAAAAAAAACACTCTTCCATCTTTGTTTCCCATCTCTCCAGTCTCTTAACTCTGGAACTGGAAGCTTTGATCCTACCCTGACAATGTCATTTAACTCCCTCCAAGCAACTGTTAAAAGATGTCTAATAAACATCTGAACACAGTCCAAATCTAGACTAATTGTCAAATGCAGTTAAACAAGGCTAAAAACAAGGACAGACGAGTATAAAAACAAGGCTAAACAAGAGAAGTTTGACCTTAAAAATCTAATAGACCAAAGCTAGACTAGACATCAAATACAGTTAAACAAGGCTAAAAACCCCTTCTTCCATCTTTTTTTCCCATCTCTCCAGTCTATTAACTCTGGAACGGGATGCTTTCATCCTACCTTCACAATCCATGACCACCACAGCGCTCTGTGAAAGAGCCTTTTCAAGAAACAGTTCACTCAATAATAAAATTCCGGCCTATATTTACTTGTGGTGTTACAAACCGACCGGTCTGTGGAGCATAAAAGGAAAGAATCATGCAGCAACTTTACAATAACGATTAATTTAGAATTTTTGGAAAATTCTGTCATTCATTCACTCTCGTGATCTTCCTAAACATAGGATGTGCTTTCCAAGCAACAATATAACTCACTGAATGCCAAACAAGTAAATTTGTGTTTAAAAGACATCTAATAGATGTCTAACAGACATCTACTAGATGTCTAAACATAGTCTAAAACTAGAGTAGTCATCAAATGCCGTTAAACAAAGCTTAGAACAAGAATAAACAAGCATAGAAACATCTAATAGATGTCTAACAGACGTCTAAATATTGTCCAAATCCAGACTAGTCAACAAATAAAGTTAAACAATGTTTTAATAAGGCTAAACAAGGATTAAAAAAACAAGGCTAATCATGGCCGAGCCTGTCAGTGAAAATCAAACAGACGTCTAAACAGTCCAAATCTAGACTAATCATCAAATGCAGTTAAACAAGGCTAAACAAAATTTTGTTTAACACAATTAACCTAGTTAAAACGTAAAAATTGCACCTACTGAATTCCAGTATCTTGCAAAATATCTATGCTTTGTCATAAGAGCAAAGAAAAAGAAATGAGTTATTAGAACTTAATTAAAACTATTATGTTTAAAATGTGTTTAAAATCTTCTGTTCATTAAACAGCACAAAGGTTTTTAAAGAATTAAAATTTACCAGGAGGGCTAATCATTTTGCCTTCAACTGCATCTAAATGCAAAGAATACGTATATCACAAAATATGCGACATTTGACAGATGTCCTTTTTAAGGATGTTTATACATCGTAATTCATATATTTTTGGTGTAATTAATAACAGATGGCAATTATTTAATCAAACTCAACGCAAATTATTTGCACATTAAGAAAACAATTGGAGTTAGCTCCAATACTTCAAGCCATTAACGTGTTAAATGAAAAAATAAAACATATATAAAAAGCAACATCCATAATCTATAGATCATAAAAGAAGATAATTTGCCTTTTTTTTTATTCAGTGACAGAAAACGATTTGGTCACCAGTGTTTTGGTTATCAGCATTCATCAATTTTTCTTTTACGTTTTATAAAAGTCATGCAGGTTTTCAACAACATTAAGTTAATCATGACAGAAATGTCATTTTGTGGTTAATTATCCATTTGATGTTTTTTTAATTTTTCAAATGCAACCACTCCTCTACAACCATTCCTGTTTTTCCTACAATTCTGCACTCTCATTTTATACAATTACATCACTTCACCTCTAGTCCATATATTTTTATGTCCATCTATTTATTTGTTAAGTAGCCACACAATGAGCAGACTAATGTGCAGTCAGACGGTCATTATCATAAAACAAACCCCTTCGGGACACCAGAGATCACGTCGCTGAGGTTTATTTAATAATAACGATGGGCTGAATGTACATTATACATACCAGACCAGGGCTTCTTCTGCATTTCGCCCCAGTCCGTAATCCATTATTCTCATTATTCTTCATTTAACACACACATTATGTAAAGCAGTGTCCTTATTGTTATCCCCAGCAGCCTCATACATTGCTTTTTCTGTATTTCAGACCTGCGAACGTCAGCTTTCCAGACCAGATGTTTAACACAGATGTTTAAATTCATGATAGACATCCACAAAAAAAAGTGTATTATTAACAAGCTGTAAAGATGCAGTCTTTAACACACCTCTGAATGATGCGTAACTAGGGAAAATCAGTGCTAAACACTTCTGTCAACCACAGACAGCCCTTAAAAGTAAACAGCGCTGTGTTTTAGCCTAGTTTAAACAGCGGTGTTTGATTGGAATTACCTGGAGGCCTGGAATTGCTATTGATTTATTAAGAGATACTGTTAAAGGAATCGCACCTAATGGAATTGAATTCTGGAAAGGAGTGAACCGCTGCTTATCTTCTCAGCCTCAGACACCTTTTTTTTGGTCCCTGGGTGAAAGTAAGTGTTCATGATCTTCCAAAAGTTCAATTACCTGCCATAGGAGCTGCCTGTGTAGTGGTAAATGTAGCTTGGATTAACTGTAGTTCTGCATAATGTGCACTATCCAAAGCTTATCAGCACAAAAATAGTAGCTGATTATATTAAAGCTATTTCAAGAGAGTCAAATTGCTTAACTCTTTCCTAACCATTTTTATATATTTATTTATTGTACAGTATTTTTGAAAGATATTGATAATTATTCCTATAACACTAAAGGGGGCTGTTTACTATTACTGACCCTGTTCAAATCCTGCATCTACCACCTGTACAGAAATCAACACAGCAACTGCATGAGTTAAAATGTATGTTGCCAGATTGAGGTAAAAAGTGCTTCGAGATTGACTGTTTTTTTCAACTGTGTGAGGTGATGAGCTTCATACAAGATCTGGCAACTTGACAATCATGGACAAAAAGTGATTTTGCCAACATTCTGAAAACGTAGCCCTATATACATTTCTGGAGATGGCGAATTATCTAGCCAGACGTACGTATGGCTGCATTTCATCTTTAAAACGACTCTTCAAAATAAGAGTCCATATACATAGCAAAAAAAACCCTTAAGAATTAGGGGTAAAAAAACAGCAATTGTTGTAATCTCACTAGCAAATGTTGAGGCCAATCAAATGCAGCCTGGGGCATGCATATTAGTGCTCCTGTGTGGAATGTCAGAGTATGTTTTTGTTCCGATTTACCTGTTTTACACTGTGATTTTACATTCACAGTATTTACATGTGAACGAGGATATATATATATATATATATATATATATATATATATATGTTTCAAAGTATGCAATTTCCAAGTACTGAACTATTATTATTATTATTATTATTATTATAAACCTTTTCACAAAAAGAAAAGTGAGAAAATGCATTTTAGGAGAGGTGTTTGTGTATTACCTTTGCTATAAAGCTGCTGTTTGACAAAAAAATTGTTGCATTATGACACACTTTACTATTGCTCGCTAAATACATTAGCTTGTTAGTGGAAAAACGGCACTACTTAAACCTGCGAAGGCACTGTCATACTACTAAAAAATGTTGTATAGTTGGTGGCGTCCCTACCTTTAGTTTGTTTCTCCAGTCCCAAACCACATGAGGCAGGAAACAGTTTACCTGGAGATCAGAAAGTGTTGTTCTCATTAGGGATGAAGATAGTCAGTGAAGCCCCAATCCTCACCAACAGCTCATTTGTCAAAATGTGCCTGCATTTAACAGACTTTCAGCAAAAATAGAACCATAATTGCATCAATTAGCAACAGAATGGGGAAAAACAGAAGCAGCAGTTTGGTGTGGAGATAAATGCTGGTGTGCAGGATGGAGAACATTTGCCATACTGGTCCTAACACATCCCAAATTATAGGAAGAGCGCTCCAAAAAAAAAAAAAAAAAAAAAAAAAAGGGTATTTTTGGCTTTCTGTCCTCATTGACAGTGAGAGCGAGCTTTTTTGAAGATACACTCTGAAGTGGATAAATCTGAAAATGCGGTTTTCTTATGGACTGTGAAAATGATGACTCCTGTTCTGTTACGTGATGTATATCGCACGCACAGATCTACGGTTTTACCTGCTTCGTTGCGCCTGCCGTCCATAGCGTTGTTAAAAATAAATGTTGCTTTGTACAGTTTTCATATTACATTCCAGCAGAGATGACAGAAAATTGCTATCCTGCGGCAACATATGAGAGGAATTGCTCTTTAGATTGTGCCAGAATAATTGATAATGTCTGGTCTCGCTGTAACGTACGTCTATGTGAGCTTTTTTTTTTTTATTGTTGTACATAATATTACGTTTTCCAGAAGAAGCTTGGACAGAGAGTGTATCTTCAAGTGTGTATCTTCAGATTAATTCAGTTAACATTTTATGAGATGATCTAAAAACACAATAAAAGTGGCCCATATGAAATTAGCTTAATATTCCAATATACAATTGAAGGCTAAATGATTAGCCCTCCTGTGAAATTTGAATTCTTTTTAATATAATTTCCAAGTGATGTTTAACAGGAAAGAGTTTTCACAGTATTTCCTATTATATTAGTTCTTCTGAAGGAAGTTTTATTTATTTATTTATTTATTTATTTATGAATAAAACTGTTGTTTTTTTGTAATTATTCAAACTATTTTTAAAGTCAATATCATCAGTCTCCTTGAGATTTTTCTTTTCTTTCCAGTTGGTTACAGAACAAACCACTGTTGTCCAGTGCCTTTCCTAATTAACCTATCTTGCCTGGTAATTCTAATTAACCTAGATAAGCCTTTAAATTGCACGTTAAGCTTAATACTAGTATCTTGCAAAAATAACTAGTAACATAGTATGTACTGTCATCATGGCAAAGGCAAAAGAAATTAGTTATTAAAACTCTAAATTTAAAGATGTGTTGAAAAGATCTTCTCCCTGTTAAACAGCACTTCATTCATTCATTTTCTTTTCAGCTTAGTTCCTTTATTAATCTGGGGTCGCCACAGCGGAATGAACCGCCAACTTATCCAGCATAAGTTTTTACGCAGCGGATGCCCTTCCAGCTGCAACCCATCACTGTGAAACACCCTTACACTACCATTCACACACATACACTACGGACAATTTAGCTTACTCAATTCACCTATAGCGCATGTCTTTGGACTTGTGGGGGAAACCGGAGCACCCGGAGGAAACCCACACAAACACGGGGAGAACATGTAAACTCCACACAGAAATACCAACTGACCCAGCCGAGGCTCGAACCAGCGACCTACTTGCTGTGAGGAGAGAGCGCTACCCACTGCGCCACCGTGCTCCCCGTTAAACAGCACTTAGAAAATAATTTCAGAATTTTATTTCTAATAATTGTGACTTCAGCCATATATATATATATAAATAAACAGGAAACTATGCAAAACTACAAAAAAGTGACAAATGTGTACAAAAACACAATTTGTTACACATCTAAAATAAACACAGGATACCAGTTATTTAAATGTAGTTTCTTGCACACTATTATTATATTCTGTTATACCATTATTATATAATTATATACTATTTTTACAGTGTAATATTACACTTTATGATAGTAATTGAAACAAACATCACTACTTTTTATACACATACACACTTATTTAACAACATACTTTACATGCCAATTTGCACATAACTGCTGCACATATAACTATGGTTGGGTATCGAAACCCAAATGTACCAATGTACACATAGGCACACATAGGTACGCGTTGCGTCACACCATTTCTTAACATTTAATTCTAAACAACTTTGAGGCATAAGGACACCGTCGGTGATGTTAGGCATTTGTTCTTATTGCTTTGAGAACGCACGCATGTAGGCAATGCGCGCAGTACAGCGCATCCGGTGAGCGACTCCCTTCAGATTCATCAATACGCATGATCGCGTTCATCGAATTTGCTTAAACTAAGTGTTCTTAAGTATGGCTATATTCTAACAAGCAATGATTTTAACACGGCAACGTGCAGCAGATGCTTTACAAAAGTTGTGTGTAACTTAATGAAACTTAATGAAGCATTTGAGGGCAGAGGGGATCAACTTAAAGGCAGAGGAATGCACTTTGACAGCTTGCGACATCATCTGGCACTTTCACCGAGTACGTTTACAAGGACACCAATACTCTGATTTTAGTAAGAGTAAGACAATACTCTGATTAAGAGTCTACCCTGTAAACAGTGATTTTTGATTACCTTAAAGGAACACAGGCACACGCATTACAAATGGAGTTTTTGTGTTCTTTCCATTGGGCGTGCGGTATCAAAACAACACTCTTCCACCAGTCCTTACTTCATAATCTCATCATTACCTCAGTTTGTCACGGGGGCATAAACAATATGTTGCTGAATGAAAGTGAAACTGTCGAACTGCAGTTAAAGTCGAAAAATTACAAATGAAACACCCGAAACTACACGAAACTCCGGATGAAATGTGGATAGCGTGGTGACAATGACGTTAATCGATCTATGTGTTACAACATGTAAAACGGGATGATGAAAGGAACATTCAAAGAGCAACTCATGCAAACACCTAATTCATAATATAGTCTTATTCAGATTAAGGCAAACAATTAGATTACTGATGTCCATGTAAACGTAGTCACAAGCCTCAACCCTAGAAAAAAGGAGTTCACTGACTTTGATGACAGCCTTCCCACAGGTTAGTAGTAAGCTAATGTAATGTTAATTGCATAATGCAAATCTTACATTCATGGTAACAAACAAACGATCGAAAGAATACATTAATGCAATTCTATTCAGATATATAAAATATGAATTGACGTATACTTAAAAAATGTAATTATATTGTTTAATTAAAATGATTAAAATATTTTTTGTCAAATAAACGATTTTTCTAGAGTCATCCACAATAATTTTGTGGCTCAAATGTATCGGTTCAGGCACCGTTTTGGCACCAGTAACATTTTAAAAGTATTGATTTAGCACCGGTATCGAAATAACCCCATACATATAACGTTGTATATAGTAATATACCTGTATATACACTTGTCAATTGTATATTTGTATTCACTATTTACTTCTATTTTTAAAATATATTTATTATCAGTTTTTGTCATTCTGTTGCACTGTAGAAGCTCTGTCAGGAAAAACATATTCCTTGTATGTGTGAACATACCTGGCAATACAGCTCTTTCTGATTCTGATTCAGAGGTGGTTAATCTGAATGCTTCTTACTGGCTGCTGCATGCATGAGCTCAAGTAAAAAGGTGAGGGATTTGGTGACGAGGCTTAGTGTAGTAAAAATAGTGTAAAAGAATGCCATTCATTAACACTCTTCATTCATTTTTACGCCAATCGCAACAGTCATATTGTAACACATTTAGCTGAATTGTGTAGGCTTGTTTTTCCCCCTTGGACTTGCGAGGCATTTTTGTTTCATTTGTTGGCATGTTTTCCCATTAGATCCAGTTAATTTCCAACCCCAGTAGTGTGTTATTTTTAAATCAATAGAGCATTAAATTGTAAGTGCCACTCAGTAGAGATATTAGGTGCAATAATCAATGTAATAAAATGTTACCAGATTTATGGTTATCTGCTTTGGATTTGCATTTTAAAAGTGTCACAAAAGCAAGTACAGTAAAAAGCAGAATTATATATATATATATATATTTATTTATTTATTTATTTTGCATAAATGTCACTACATTCCAAACCATCTAAATGCCATTTTTCCTTCTTCAGAGTGCAAAATTTACAGATCAAGAACAACATTGGACCCTTTTGACTTTCAATTGAATTGTAATACATTAAAGAAAGAATGTTAATGAACATTGACCTCTCAATGCTGCGAGTTTCATCCAACATAGGCTTATACATTTCATCCAAAATGTACTCCTATATACATTTCTGGAGATTGCAAATTATGTAGCCAGAAGTACGTATGGCTGCATTTGTCTTTAAAACGAACGCCACAGGGCGGTATGACGGCTTTCTTTTCGCGCTTACCAGCTGACCGCTTACTTCCGCATGGACGGCTTTCCCCCTGTTTGTTCAGTGGCTAGCAGCATACGTCGGCGGACTTGAGACGCAGAGTGAAGTTGACCACAATGATGGTGGTCCGGCGAAGAGCGGTTCCAGAAAGCAGGTAAATAAAATAAACAAGTAAATAACAGGGTGAGAATGTGGTAAAGTCTGTAAACGTGGTAAAAATCAGGTGAGGGCTTTTCTTTCGCTGGATTGCTTTTTAAAACACTATCAGTTGGGTTTAGGCCCAAAACAAGAGCAGGTGCGAATGGCACTCGCGAGAGAAATTTGACATCTTAAAGCGGCCTCTGGTGGATTTGCGAAAACAGAAACGGCAAAAAAAAAGTACCTCCTGGGATGTATTTGGCACTCTCCAGAAATGTATATAGGGGTACGTATTTAAATGTTAAGTGTTTCTGTATCTATAGCTTCAGGAAAACATTTAGAAATATTACCACAAACTTGTGTGGTTAGAACAAAACTTCTTATTCTGTGGTTAGAAGCATCGAGTT
Organism: Danio choprae; assembly: GCA_903798125.1. Lineage (NCBI taxonomy): Eukaryota > Metazoa > Chordata > Actinopteri > Cypriniformes > Danionidae > Danio > Danio choprae. The sequence continues at coordinate 2,137,143 of CAIGQW010006086.1, forward strand.
TCTTCTTATTAAGACATGTGTGGATAAATAGACCACGAACTTGAGCAAAATTAGCAAGCATTGTTTTTTGAAGATGTACATATGTACTCTCACCACAGCAGAACCCAATGCCATATACGGCAATCTAATAAAGATAAATAATGCTGAACAGAAATAGCACAGCAGTCTATAGATGCTTATTTACAACAGCAGTTTGATACTATGTGAATCTCATACATTTTAGAAGTTACAGTATTGCATAAATGCATTTCTTGATAATGATAATTCAACAGCATTTTGCTGAGTAGGAACAGATGTGCTAACTGTTTTAGTTGGAGATGGCATGGGGAAATTAGTGCATAAAGTCTGTTGTGTAGATTTATTCATTCATTTTTTCATTTTCTTTTCGGCTTAGTCCCTTTATTAATCTGAGGTCGCCACAGCGGAATGAACCACCAACTTATCCAGCATGTTTTACGCAGCGGATGCCCTTCCAGCTGCAACCCATCACTGAGAAACATCTACACACACTCATTCACACACAAATACACAACGGACAATTTAGCCTACCCAATTCACCTATAGCGCATGTCTTTGGACTTGTGGGGGAAACCGGAGCACCCGGAGAAAACCCACGCCAACACGGGGAGAACATGTAAACTCCACACAGAAATGCCAACTGACCCAGCCGAGGCTCGAACCAGCGACCTTCTTGCTGTGAGGCGATCGTGCTACCCACTGCGCCACGTGCAGCCTGTATAGATTTATATTCAAGTATAATGAAACATAAGAGCAATCTATATAAAATGGACCCCTTGGCTACTGCGAACTATGTTTACATGTAACTTAAAATGATCGCACACTATTTCACAGCAAATTGTATGGTGACATTACCACTAACCACAGACACTGGTTAGTTTATACTGAGCGTAATGCAGCAATCAATTGAGAAGAGCATTCAGAGGAAATAACAGACCCACTGAAAGCTAATCTTTACAGCGAGGCGTCGCGACTGGCGCTAAATCAAATCAGCGGGCTGTTAAGGGTCATCTGCTACACATCTGACTGATAAACCTGCGGCGCGAGCAGAGTCAGGCCCCGGGCTGCAAATGCAGAAACCCAGACCGCACCATCACAAGCTGAAGATAACAAGCTGTATTTCAAGCCCTCGCAGCTCCAGCGCTGGACCGTTTGAGGATGATTGTGGCTTATAGCAAAGCATCTGTCACTGCCGACGAGTAGGGCTGGGCGACATGACCAAAAAATCTCACATCATGATATAAGTCATCTCATATCCTGATAATGATATTCAATTGAAGTCAAAATTATGAGCCCTCCTGTGGTTTTTTTTCTTTGTCAAATATTTACCAAATGATGTTTAACAGAGCAAGACAGTTTTCACAGTATTTCCTATCATATTTTTACTTCTGGAGAAAATCTTATTTGTTTTATTTCTGTAAGAATAAAAGCAGGTTTTAATTTTTTTTTTTATTTAAGGGTCAATATTATTAGCCCCCTTCAGCAATACTTTTATTTTTTAGATTGTCTACAGAACAACCACTGTTATACAATGACTTGCCTAATTACCCTCACTTGCCTAATTAACCTAGTTAGACCTGTAAATGTCACTTTAAGCTGAATACTAGTATCAAAAAATATCTAGTAAAATATGATGTGCTGTCCTCATGGCAAAGACAAAAGAAATCAGTTATTAGAAATTAGTTATTAAATCTATTATGGTCAGAAATTTATTCTTTCCGTTAAACAGAAATTGAGGAAAACCTATACAGGAGGGCTAATAATTCAGGAATATTTCTGACTTTAATTGTATAGTACCATTTCTGTAGATTCAAACAATGAATAATTTAATAATAATAATAATTCCTTACATTTATATAGCGCTTTTCTGGACACTCAAAGCGCTTTACACATTGGGGGGAATCTCCTCATCCATCAGCAGTGTGCAGCATCCACCTGGTGTGTGTGTGTGTGTGTGTGATCTGCGGGAGTGAAGTCATGAGACAAAAGGACAGGGAGGTCGGATCGCTCTTATCTGATGGAGCAGGGGGTGATCTGGGAATTAAATGTGCCGATAGCAATCGCAGCAGCTGGAGCTCATTCAAAGAGTTAAAAAAGGTTTAAGGCCACATAGACTGAACAACACAGAACAGGCCTAGAGGAAACAAGAAAACTCTTTTCTGTGTGGTTATTTGAACAGTTATTCTTACTCAATTAATGCCTTCTATTGAATGTTATTTTATGCATGAGTGATTAACAAACAACTTAAAATAATAATAACTTAATGTGTCTTAACATACATTCATTCTTTAGCAAATATTTCCCAAAGCGACACGATGGCTCCGTGGTTAGCACTGTCGCCTTACAGTAAGACGGCTGGTTCGAGCCCCGGCTGGCTCAGTTGGCATTTCTGTCTTGAGTCCGTATTGGCGTAGGTTTCCTCCGGGTGCTCCGGTTTCCCCCACAGTCCAAAGACATGCGCTAAAGGTGAATTGAATAAACTAAATTGGCCGTAGTTTATGTGTGTGTATGGATGTTTCCCAGTACTGGGTCACAGCTGGAAGGGCATCCGCTATGTAAAACATATGCTGGATAAGTTGGCAATTCATTCCACTGTGGCGACCCCTGATGAATAAAGGGAGTAAGCTGAAAGAAAATGAATGAATGAATGAATATTTCCCAAATGATGTTTAGTATGAAAATGTATGGATAATAATAATAACAATAACAATAATAATAATAATAATAATAATAATAATAATAATAATAATAATAATATAATAATAAAATGTCTAATCAGCGCTGAAATTTCGCAGCACCGTACGGCAGAATTTCGCACGCTCAAACTCTAGTGTGACTGTGGCATTAGTCTTGTTAACCTGTAAACATTACGAAGCGTTTACCTTGCCTTGTTTTTCCATGCTGTTTCCAAACCCTCGCCTTGTTTTCTCGTCATTGATTCTTTGCCATCTGTACTGACCATTTGCCTGTTTCTTGACTTCGCCTTTTGGATTACCTGTATGTACCCGTTTGCTCCTGAGATTGACTATTGCCTGACTGACGAATCTTGTCAATAAAGACGCTGCATTTGAATCTTCAACTCCATTGCAGAAATCGTATGTTACAGTAAATCATGTTAGCAATATAATTAAATATATTAAGAATAAGGGGCGACACGGTGGCTCAGTGCATGTTTGTATGCTCTTCCCGTGTTCGCGTGGGTTTCCTCCAGGTGCTCCGGTTTCCCACATAGTCCAAACACATGCGCTATAGGTGAATTGAAACAGCTAAATTGGCTGTAGTGTATGTGTGTGAATGCAAGAGTGTATGTGTGTGAATGCAAGAGTGTATAGGTGTTTCTCAGTGCTGGGTTGCGGCTGGAAGGGCTTCCGCACTGTAAAACATATTCTGGATAAGTTGGCGGTTCATTCCGCTGTGGCGGCCCCTTAATAATAAAGGGACTAAACCGAAAAGAAAATCAATGAATGAATGATAAGAATATAAATATATAATTAAATATAATAAGAATATAATAAAAGAGCAGCATTACAAAAAAAACATGTTTCATAGATCACCTTATAATTAAGAGATATTAAGTACTGGAGGAAACTTCATAAGGCTTAAATATTCCAATTTAATGAAGTATTTAAATATTAATATTTAAATTAACATCCACTATTTAAAAGTGGTCAGATTGTTCTATAACCATATAATATAATAACCACATCAAATCCTGTGCAACATAATTTCCTAATAAATATTCCACTTCTTTCAGAAATGTGTCTTATTACGGAGTTAAAAGTACAGGGAAATTCATTTAATCTTTAATACTTGAAGTACAACTGCTTTAACAACACATACCAAGCTTTTTGCTATACAGCCTCTGCAATTTCACAAACTATTAGAACGAATCGGATTGCTGCCACATTCATTTTGCTGTAATTTAAGTCTTGCTGCCAGAAAAGCCTCTACAACATTCACACCAAATGCTTCTTCCTAGACAACACTACATGATCAGTGATGATTGTCTGCCAGCACACGGCCTGATGTTGCCTTCTGCAAAACCAGACTCAGGCTTAGCCAAGGAAGAAAAAAAAACAAAACAAGGATTTTGGTGTTTCTGGGATTCTGAGGATAATCTTTTCTCTCCTTAAAGAGCCCATATGTTGCTTTTGTAAGGATTTTCATGCATTTTTGTGCATAAGATCTGCAAAGCTCATAGAGAGAAGACTGACCCAGATCTAAAACACATCGATTAAAGTCCAGATACTGTTTTACTGTGTTACTGCACCCAAAGATGTGCAAAAAAAAAAAAAAAAAAAAAAGAGGACGTTTGCTGTTTGTTCCAACTACATATATAAAATGAGCTGAAACAATTAGAGATTTTTTGGGACAACTAAATTGTTTTATGTTCAATCCACTTAAATTTGTAAACATGAACAAGTTAACTTAATTCTTTCATGCTCTAATTTTCAAATCTAATTTTTCTTTTAATGCTAAAAAGAAACTTGTAGAGGCTACTTTATGATCTGTGCTTGATTATGGTGATATACATGCATGCGGCATCTTCTAGTCTAACAAGACTTGATTCTGCAAAATCCCGTACTCATCGTTGCATTTTATATGAGATGGTAAGCTGGACATCACTAGCTGTACGTAGAAAATAGCACTGACACATTTTAATCTATAAAGCTATGTTAGGTAAAGTTTATCTTTGTATTCTTCTTTGTCTTAGTTCTGAGAATTACCAGCTACGCTCTTCCAAGTGTTTGCTTTTTAATATACCTCGAGTTTGAACAGAGCTGGGGGAAAAAAATGCATTTTGTTATTGTGCACCTTGGGCATGGAATAATTAGCAAAAAGACTTAAAACAAAATAAAATTGTGTCTTTAGGGGAATGTAAAGGCATTATAAAGAGAGTGGTATTGGAAGCATGCGATTGTTTTTGTTGAGAGGACTGATGAAATGTTGTTATGTGGTGTTTATGTATTTTAAAATTGTTTTATTGTATGGCTGTTACCTTGGCCAGGTCTCTCATGGAAAAGAGATTGTAAATCTCAATGAGACTTAATGGTTAAATAATGTAAAATGAAAATAATAATGTCTCAACACAAATCGATTGTGTGGAACCCAGCATTTTTTACAGTGCAGTCAAGTACTCATTCGTTCATTCATTTTATTTTCGGCTTAGTCCCTTTATTAATCAGTGTTTGCCACAGCGGAATGAACCGCCAACTTATCTAGCATATGTTTTACGCAGCGGATGCCCTTCCAGCTGCAACCCATTACCCATACACACTCATTCACACACATACACTAAGGACAATTTAGCTCACCCAATTCACCTGTCTTTGGACTGTGAGGGAAACCGGAGCACCCGGAGGAAACCAACGCCAACACGGGGAGAACATGCAAACTCCACAAAGAAATGCCAACTGACCCAGCCGAGGCTCTAACCAGCAACCTTCTTGCTGTGAGGTGACAGGGATACCCACTGCGCCACCGTGTCGCCCCCCCCCCAGTCAAGTACTGTACAGGTATATTGCTTTAAAAAGCTGTGTGTTTTGCGAGAGTAACACATTTAGGAGGGGGTTAGGGGTTAAGGCGGTCATAAATACTTGACAAATGCATTAACAACACTCAAAAAAATTATTTTGCTGCTTGTTCAAACTAATATATTTAAAATGAGCTGAATCAACACAATTCTGGGAGTTTTTTTGGGGGACAACTTAATTGTTTTTTGATAAATCCACTTAAATTTGTTGGGGCAACATGAAGGAATTGTGTGGAACCCAGCATAATTTACAGTGAACCATGAAACAATGTTACTGAACTTCAATACATAAAGCAATAACACCCTTTCCATTAAACCTTTGGCCCTCAACAACTGAATAATAAACACATTTGTAAAAAGTTTAGCATTCGACGTATTTTACATATCACGGTTTCTTTTCTAAAGGTTAAAGTACAATAAATAATCAGTTGAAATTAAAAAAGAAAGAAATATATTCATTGATTCATTCATTTTCCTTTAGCTTAGTCTCTGATTTATCAGAGGTCGCCACAGCGGATGGAACTGCCAATTATTCATGCATATGTTTTAGGCAGCGGATGCCCTTCCAGCCGCAACCCAGTACTGGGAAACACCCATACATTCTTACATTCACACACACGCTCATACACTTAGGCCAATTTAGTTCATCTAATTCACTTATAGCATGTCTTTGGACTGTGGGTGAAACCAGAGGACACCCAGGCGAACATGGGGAAAACATGCAAACTCCACACAGAAACGCCAACTGGCCCAGCCGGGACTCGAACCAGCAACCTTCTTGCTGTGAGGCGACAGTGCTAACCACTGAGCCACCGTGCCACCATATATATATTTCAGATTGTCTCTTCAGATAGAGTGCATTAGTGTTCATCAATAGCACTGGTTCACAGATTATTTTAAAGGAATTATTTGTAAAAAGTCTAAGTTTAAGTAGTCTAAAAATCTGATGAAAATCTGTTGCACAATATACAGTAGAAATGCTTCATTGATGTACAATGTGACAATTTTTTTAAACATTAAAGTATCCAAACCTTTTGTTGTACACCGAACTTAAATAATTACCATTTATAATATCACAGTATGCTTCAGTTCACCACAAAACCACCCTTATTTTTACACTTCTGTTATTCAGTTCCTTTTACAGCAGAAATAAAAGGACAAAAGGACCATAAAAGTAGCCTGTGCGGTTTCGGCTCTACATATACCAAATCATCTGAAGCAGAACAATAGCTTTGAGTGAGGAAATGTGATGCAAGACTTTGGAATATATATTGCATAGACTATTTTTACGGTGCTTTTTGTCCCTTTCCAAGCCAGGCAGTATAAATTACCATTGACTTCAGTTGTGTGGGAAAAAGATCAGCTCAGATATTCCTGCCTCCTTTTGTGTTCCAGAGAAGAAAGAAAATAATATGAGGCTGGAACACTGAGGGTGAGTAAATGATGACAAAATTTTTATTTTTGGGTGAACTATTCCTTTCAGCGGCAGAGCGGATGACAGATGTGGTGTGTGTGTGTGTGTGCACGTGTGTGTGGTAGCGTGAAGCGGGAGAAGGTGTGTGGTAGGATGTGTTCAGGGATAGTTCTCTGGGTGTCTCTGAGGCAAAAACTGGAGCTTTGATCCTCCTTTCTCTTTCACCGGACTGATGAGATGAGACCGCAGGAAGACTGCCTGCCTCGCATCAAATACTCTCTCTCTCTTATTTTATTCTCTCTCCCTCTCTCTCTCTCTCTCCCTCCCTCTCTCTCCCTCTCACATACTTTTTTTCTCATTCTTTTTTTTTTCAATCAGTCGCCGCAACTCCATATGTTCACCTTTTCTCACTTCTCTAACTCGGCAAGCTTTTCTTTTTTCTCTCATTCTCACACTCATTCCATCTGAGTTTCTGGCTTTGCTTCAAAACCTAGTGAGTCACCCGTGTAGGCATCATAGGTCCTGTGAAAAAACTAGGATGTAGATTTTGTTTTGATCTTAAAGACTAGTAGACAAAAATAAAAGACCTAGAAAAATGCGCAGTCATCCAATGTTCATCTGTTTTTTGTTTTTTTTACACAAATCAAGATGTTAACGCTAAATTTACATGCATTTTAAAGGGATAGTTCACCCTAAAGTAAAAATGTATTTACTATTTACTCACTCTCAAGTGGTTATAAACCTGTTTGAGTTTCTTCTATTGAAAACCGGTAACCATTGAGTTCTATAGAAAGGAAAACAAATACTATGGAAGTCAATGGTTACAGGTTTCCAGCTTTCTTCAAAATATATTCTATTGCGTTCAACAGAAGAAAAGAAACTCATATAGATTTGGAACATGGAAGGGTGAGTAAATGCTGAAAGCATTTTCAGTTTTGTGTGAATTATGCTTATAAAATATATAAAAGTCGACAAAGAAATGCTGATTAAAATGATCAGTGGTGGATAGTAACTAAGCACTTTTACTTCACTACTGTACTTAAGAACAATCCCATAATGAATTGCACTATTCTCAATTAAAATATCCAGATGGCAGAGAAAGTGAAATGTGCATTATTCATTCATTTTCTTTTCGGCTTTAGTCCCTTTATTAATCAGGGGTCGCCACAGCGGAATGAACTGCCAACTTATCCAGCATATGTTTTACACATTTTACATGTTTTACAATTTTTGAATAGTCACGAATGCTGCTAATTTCCAAATTTCTCAATTAATTGAAAATAAAGTAAAAGCAGTATTATCAAATATTATTCAAATTTAATATATTTTTCATTGAGAATATACTTAAAAACCTAATGTATAAATGTGATGCAAAGCTGAATGTCTTTGATAAAAAGGAAATAACAACATCAAGTCTTTTGTGGCATAATAAATGCCATTTCTGATCACTTTAATGCACCCTTGGTGAATAAAAGTGTTAATTTCCTTAAAAAAAACAACATCTATTCATTGCTTTCCATTAAACCTAATGCATATTAGTAAACTGTCTCATTAGAATAGCAACATGATAGCATAAAACCCTATTGAAATCAATTGTTCGGCAATTGTTCATGCGCCGCAACAAGCTCAGTGGGAATACAATCCAATATAACACACAAAGGCAGAGTAGTGCTATATGCAGTAGACAGAAAGAGCATCTCTCTCTCTTTTTCTCATTCTCTTTCTGTCATTGCAGGCAGTGTGTTGGACTCTTGCATCACTCTCACACATCGTCCCCTCGCTGACAGACCGACAGACCTCAAACATGTACACAGCCAAATGAAAAATGACGGCTCCTTTGTGTAAACATACTCTCTCTGGAGTGCCCGTCTGAAATGAGGATGCAGAGTCTCCTTTCTGGGTTTGTTTGTGAGGTCTAAAGTTATATTCATTTTGCAGGTCTTTGTGGTTTATAGGTTTAACTCTTTTGGACTTGGCTTCGTCTAAGGCTGCTGTTTTTCATTGCAAGTTTCATCAAAAACAAAAACGGTGTCAAAATGCAGTATTATGGCTCATTCACACAGAATGCGTCTTTGCGTTCTTCCGATTGGTCCACTGCTGTGGAACTGACAGTAATGAGCAGCACTGTGTGTGAACAGTGTAGTTAAAAGTGTAGATTGAAGTTCTTTTAACTTGACACTATGCCTAAAACACAGCCCTCATGTGCGTGAGGCTTCAGAAGTCATGAGCCTAATGGTCCACATGTCCGTCAAGCATGTGTTTACATTGAAAAACAACAGAAAAGTAGAACATTAGAAAAGGAAAATGGCATTCTGTGTGAGCTTGCAGTATTTTGCAATGTCACTTTGTAGAGAAATGCTGCTTTGATCCTATAGTTTGGTGGTGTTGTTTATTTGTCATTAAGTACTGAACACATAATATGCATGTACATGATGTCACTAATTTTACAAAATCATTTCTGTAGTTAACACCAGTGTTGAGCTCGTTCCTTTACAAAGAGTAATTAGTTATAGTTACTTCTCACAAATATTAACTATTAATTATGAGTTACATAATTATAAAAGTAACTAATCATCAGGGAAAGTAACTATTGCATTACTTTAAAAAAAATCTAATTTGTCAAATGACTATACAGTGCTTCCCATATAGGTTTAAAATATGCTTGGGGTGGTAGCCGGATTGAAACACACCATTTACCACAATCACATAGATAGTTAACTATATGCGAAACATAATTAAATTATTAACAATACTTTTATCTATTAATGACACAGTTATACACTGTTTCTTTTCAATAAGCAAAAGCAAAAAAAAGACTATTGAAAAAAAAGAAATCCACTATTTCTCTTACTTTTATGCTACTCAGGAGCCATGTGCACCCACTGACGGGTAAAATCTGCTTCTCTCTCTTTCAAAGCAAACTTGAATGACAAAGCATTTTGGATATGTATGTAAAATAGCCTATGTAATAAAGCCTAATGACATCATCAAATTAATAAAATATACAGCAAGTGATAAATAAATTACAGAAAAAGGAACAAACCGACATTCTCTCTAAAAATGATAATAATTACAAGATTAAAAAGCGTAGATTATTTAAATAAGGCAAATGCGTTGATTAACCATCACTAATGGTGCACATATATTTTGCAGCCAGTCTGGACCAGTCATTTAATCCTCTGAGTATATAGTAGTTTTTCGGAGTCGTTTAGATTCAAGAATGAATTGTTAAATGTTTCTCTCACGACTGTGCGCGCTGTCAGCTGCAAAGCCAAGCGAAATCAGGCTCAAGTAAAAAGGTAATGCAAAAACGCATGCGATCAACGACAGCTTTAGAAAGCAAAAGCCAAATCCCGGACATTTTAGGACATTTAGAAACCCCAGCCTTACAGGGTTTCTTAATTTTTTAAGTGCCAAAAAGGCACGTCTCTGTGGGTCTGCAGAGCATGTGAGACTGTCTGTGGGAGTTTTGACAGTTCGCGCATGCACAGAACAAAACGGGTAAACCAGAGAGGATGCTCCACTATTTAATTGATTACAGATGTTTGGTTATATTAGGTTGATACAAAACAGTGCAAAAGAATGATAATAATAGTAAAAAAAAAAAAAACGTGCCACTAAATATACTTGGGCAGCCGTTAATATACATGGGCAGCCCGCCCAAGTAAAGTCTGTGTGGGAGGCACTGCTATAAAATAAATATAAAACACTGTACACTAATCTACACTATTTTAATGTGGTTGTGGGACAATGTGAGAGACAATGGCAGCATGTCTATCTATAAATCTAGATAATATTGTGTTTGATTCTGTCTGAGTGTTTGCGGTGGAGAAAAATGAAGTTTTATTTGCTTTGACGTCGTGGCTTCGTCTCTTCCTTTGGTAGCAGAGCTCACGTTATCACCTGCCTAGCCACTCAATTTGTGGCAGCATGTGACGACATCTTTGCCTTTCACCTCAACGAGGGACAAGTAGTGCTTATATTTACAGTTTGCAAACGCTACCTTTCAACTTGTTGGATTTGCCATCGTTCTGACTCCTGGACGTTGGTGTGTGTGCCACTGACTGTGCGTGTGCTTGAGTGTGAACGCCTGCACTACTTTGCCTCTGATTGCAATAGATCAACGCCCATCAGCACACACACACACACACACACACACACTGTTTCAGTTCTACTTGTACCCTGGAGCTCAAAAAGAGTCATAAAGAGTAGATTATTTTAAATTGAGATTTATGCATCACCTAAAAGATGAATAAATATTAATCAATTAGTACAATATTTGGCCGAGACACAGCTATTTAGTAATCGGGAACCTGAAGGAAAATATAAATATTCAAAAACCAAAAGTTGAGTTTTGATATAATTACAATAGGACATTTACATTTCCATTGAATTTTGCTATAAAAGAAAAATCTATACATTTGACCAATACAATGTGTTTTTGGCTATTGCTGATGATACACCTGTGCAGCATAAGATTGTATGTTTTTTTTTGTTGTTGTTGATTCAGGGTCACATTTTTGTACATGTTATGCATTTCAAAGTCTTTTATGATCCTTCCAACCAATACAAAATGGCTACTGTGGGTTTTTATTCACTAACTTTCCTTCAGCTTAGTCCCTTATTTATCAGGGGCCGCCACAGCGGAATGAACCATCAACTTATCCAGCATAGGTTTTACACAGCGGATGCCCTTCCAGCTGCAACCCAGTACTGGGAAACATCCACACACACTCATTCACACACATACACTACGGGCAATTTAGTTTATTCAATTCAACTATAGCGCATGTGTTTGGACTGTGGGCTAAACCGAGCACCCGGAGGAAACACCCGGAGGGACTCGACCTTCTTGCTGTGAGGCGACAGTGCTAACCACTGAGCCACCGTGTCACTGAAAATATACAATATTTTAATATTTAATACGATAATTTGTTTACATTTTTTTCAATTATTTGATACTTACAAGGTTTGCAGAATAAAAGCATAAGGATAAATATGAAAAAGCACGCATTAATCAATTAATATGTTATATACTGTTTGAATCCTGCACTAAACAAGCAACCCACAATATCTTCTAGGATTACATTGGCATAAAAAAATTAATAAAAACTTTCAGTAATGTTATGTATTTTTACTATAATTTTCACATAGCTCCAGATTAGCCCTATTCTTATATATGCAAGTGTTTAGTCATGAACCTGGATATGAACACTCGATTTAACCCTGATCTAACTCAAGCTAAATAATGACTTTATTGGCTTTACAGCAGAATTAAAATTAATTACTTATTTCTTTCAATAATGCATCAAAATAAATAAATAAGTAGGTAACTTGATTATTAACGTGCAACAAAATGTCATACATTTAATGCAACTATGTTTCAGCCAGCCTCAAATACAACACCATATGGGTAAACGACAAAGTTTCAGTGGAACTGCCGTCGACTAAAACATCTTGCGCTCTGGGAATCATTTGCTTCATTAAAATGCTTCAGTCAAGCAAAAACACACATAAAGAGCCTCTTGTGCCCCAGCATCGCCACAAACCATCCCAAACAGCTGTGAGAATCATTCGGAGTTAATGACTGTTCTCCTCCACATTCCTGGAATCCAGTTTGAATGTTGCCGTGATGTTGCCGTGGCCACAGCAGCCGGAGTTCTATTGTTTCCAGGCGACAGCTCACTCTTGGTTCCGCTGTCATTGAATTTGGAGCACCTGACCTTTCAAATCCCAGCTGTCAGAGAGTTGATCATATCTAAAACCGTTACACGCTGCAATTAGAGGCACCCCGTTTTGAACCAGCCAGATTCATTCGACAGATACTGAGCAAGAGTCATTACAGTCTACCTGATATCCTAAGTTTTTGAGTGCTAATATCAATATGTGTGAGCGTATGTCTCATCTTTGTTTAATAATGTTCTCTGGCTGCCAATAGACCTTATGCACGGGGACGTTTAATTGACCCTTCGCTAAGCCACACCCGAAAATCGTCACACACCAATTGTGGGTTAGCAACCGTAGCTAATTGCAGGAGGTCTGTCAAGCTTTTGAGCGAGGGAAACAAGCCAAAGCGTTGTGCATATGGATTGTGCAAATCTGATACCCGGTATCCTAAAAGTTTGGACGGGGTGGTGGCTTTCTTTTCCCTTTCCAAAACCTTAAACCCAAGGGGAGAAATGCCAGTGTGGATCAAGCTGTGTGAGGGGCCATACAAGAAGCACAATCCAGTCATATTTCCATCGGTTTCAAGCTACGAATATTTGGATCACATATCAACAGAACAAGAGCATATGATCACAAACTGAGCACTTGCGATCAATATACTTCTCCCGCAGCTGTTTTTCAGTCATTTATATCCCTCATGTCCATGTCAGAGCTACAATTCACCGATGTTTTCGTCTGTCTTTTGGAGATTTAGTCATTGGTGACGACGTTATAGCGGGTTAGTCTCTCCTTTTATATTTGGTATATATATATATATATATATATATATATATATATATATATATAGTTATCATGCTTGGTGTGAAAAAGTCTCTTTAAGGCAAGTCATTTAACTTGGTGGCCATCTTTGATATGCCTCTCAGGCATATAAGTGCAACTTCTATGAATTGGGAGACATCAGATTTGCAAAACCTTTGATTAAATTTTATATTTGGAAGCACCAGTCAAATTTAACAACAACGGTCTCTTAAATTTTATTTCTAAATCTTTTAAAGTTGCCTAAGCTAATGCGCATGAGTACTCGAAGGGAATGAGCTCACCACACCAACCTCCTTTAGGGCTGTTTCTGAAGGACGCAATCATCATCCTGACTAATAAAACTTCTGTGTTACACAATACCATCCTCTTAATAATGCCACAGCCAATCGCGCTGGTGTTTTAAAGTAATTTCCAACTTAATCCGGACAGCAAATCTCCTCCCAAAATTACGAAGACGTCTTTGTTTACGTGTTGGTGGCCGTACAAGCTGTTTCTGTCATGTAATTTTTGTTTGAATAGCGGAGGCGGGACTTTGTGAATCATATGGGACAGACCTTACCTCACATTCGTTTCTTAGATTACAAAACCAGAGAACATTTATTTCCAAGTTTATTTGGTTTGTTTAAATGTACAGATTTCAAGCTGTATGCAAATATATTTCTCATTTCTGTGAAGCAATTATTCGCTGAGATTCCAGCTTTTTTGCTGACACAAGAGGGCTCATAATAACAGAGTTGTGAAACGGTTGTCAAGACCGAGCTCTACCCCCGGAGAATTATCAGTCTAAAGCAAGAAACGCTTGGGTCCTTTGCTTAAAGGCAGGATTTTAGGATCTTTCTATGAGCCATCAGTTCTTGATGAATCTATTAAAATATTAGATGACCCCTAGTTTGTTTTGTGAGTATGAGTTACTGCCTTCCGGTAGATCATACAGGCTGCCTGTGTGCAGATATAATCGTTTTAAGAAATCTTTTTTTTTTTTTTTTTTTACCTACATCAATTATACCTTTAAATATGTAATATTTGTGTTGATGATTGATCGTTTGTGTTGTCTGTTTTTGTTCAGTGTATGCAATTGTGGGCCTAGGGTACTAGACAAATTTCCTCATTTGGGGACAATAGTGTAAACAAACAAACAAACAAGTTTCCTTTGCTGGAATGGCCATATTTATCGTTACACTTTTCTCCATTCAAAACAATATGAATGACATGTCTTGTGTATTCTATAGTTTAGTTAGGTTTATTTATTTATTAGTTTAACACTCAGCATTGTTCCTAAAGACTGTGGATATCATGTACATGTATCTAATGTACATCATCTTAATCACTCTGACTGGCAGACCTGTGATAAATTCGATTGGCTATTTTTAAAAGGGGGAGGGGCTTCTCATCATGCCCAGCCCCATATCTTGTTGAAACTGTCACACAGCCCAACAAAAGCTGTGCCTTTCAAGACACTATAAACACAGCAGTCTCAAACTTGTCTGTCAAGTAGGACTCAGCCCAAAGACACTGCTATAAAGCGTAGACTGAATTAGTGAGAAAGGAAAAGAGCAGAAAGAGCTCTCTGGCGCCCGAGCGGCAGTGATCCTCTCTAACGCAGATGAAAGAATGACCGACGAGAAGCAGTCAGATCTTTGAAGTGAGCGGAGTTTCTGATAACAGCTCTAACCAGGCTGAAATATTTATCCCGGGGCCGAGGGACCCTGCGCTGAAATGGGGTCACAGCAGGAGAAGAGAGGCCAGATCTGGGTCCCTGGAGGGCCGTCCACTCTCACAAGCTTCACTCATTTACTCTGTGACTTCACAAATGACTGCGAAAGATCTGACGAGACTCGCTGCCAGCTTAATTATGCATCTCTACCGTGTTAAAAAAAATAAAGTGCTATTGCATGACGACGAGGGGAAGAGAGTGTAGAAAGACGGAGAAAACGGCTAGAAGAGCTCAAAATTTGACGCATCAAACATTTTAAAAGTGATGATTTTATCAGATGTGTTATCATCAGGACATTTTAGGCAGATGTGCTTTAGTTATGGTGGTTAAACCAGCACTGTGATGAAAAAGGATGAATGATAAAGGTAAAAATATCAGAAACCTGACATATGCATCAAGAAATGTACCATTAGTGTTTAAGAAAGAAAGCATTTCATTAATAATAAGTTGTGCTGTTTTCAGTGATTAAGTATTATCTTTAAAGTTAATTGACAGACAAATGATTTATAGATTAAGACTATTATTTTTTACTATAATATTAGAATTTTATATTTGTTTTTTTTAAGTTTAGGTAACTTTAATGTGTATTGATAATTTTAGATTTGGTTTGTTATTTCAGTACATCAAGTTAAACAAACAAACAAAAAAAGCTTAGTTTACATAGCTAATTTAAATCATCAGAATAATTTATATATTACTAAGATATTACTGTTCTTATCAATATTTTTAATTAGTTAATTAGTATTTTTATTATTTGTATACATTTAAAATATATATTTTTAAATAGTCAGTACCAGTAAAGTTTTAGCTTTTACAATAAAAAAAAATAAAAGAACTGAAACAAATTGGGTGACGAGGTGGTGCAGAGGGCAGCACTGTCGCCTTACAGCAAGAAGGTCACTGGTTCGAGCCTCGGCTGGGTCAGTTGGCATTTCTGTGTGGAGTTTGCATGTTCTCCCCGTGTTTGCGTGGGTTTCCTCCGGGTGCTCCGGTTTCCCCCACAAGTCCAAAGACCTGCGCTATAGGTGAATTGGGTAAGCTAAATTGTCCGTAGTGTATGTGTGTGAATGGGAGTGTTTCCCAGTGATGGGTTGCAGCTGGAAGGGCATCTACTGCGTAAAACATATGCTGGACAAGAAAATGAATGAATGAAACAAATTGAGTGTTATATAAAGCATATGAAAGACGGGATGTCCCATTTCATTACATTTACAGAACTGATTTTGCATTCATAGAATGCATATTAAATGCAAGTGTTGGAGTTGTACTTATTCTAATATATAAAAGAATATGTGATCATACATCTTTTTGCTGACAAATGGATAAAACCTATACTTGTTTGAAAGATAGTGGCAAAGTATAAAGATTTAAAATCACATATCGGAGTATGCATTTTCATGATTTTTATATGTCTTCAAATGTCTTCAAATTATTACTATACTAGCCATTGATCCATAACAAAATGTTTATGGTTTAATTATAATAACCCTCCTGTGAATAACCAAACTGAGTATTAAACTGTATTAAAGAGACTGTTAACCCAAGTTACAATTCTGTCATCATTTATTCACCCTTCACTTATTCCAAACCTATTTGAGTGTCTTTCTTCTGTCGAACACAAATTAAGATATTTAGAAAAATGCTGGTTGCTGGAAACCCATTGACTTCCATAGAATATTTTTCCTACTATGGAAGTCAATGGGTTCCAGCAACCAGCATTCTTTAAAATATATTACTTTGTGTTCAACAGTAGAAACTCACGCTTTCAAATATTTTTAACTACATGAGGGAGAGTAAATAGTAAGTACATTTGCATTTGTGGGTGAACTATCCCTTTAAAGATGTCTGGAAATGATTGACAGCTGAAGTGTTGCTATTGCGACACACTCATTAGTGCAGAAATATGCAAACACACACATGCAGGCACAAGGAAAAGTGCCGTGAAGATAAATTTGGACTTTTGTGTCTATGGAAACCTCCAAATTGAAAATGTCACCGACACATTTGACTGCAATCTATACTGTGAACATGGAGTGACTGTAATGCAGAGTTCACACTTCTAATGATTTCATCCCTGCGGGTCATCGACTGCTCCGTGTTACTGCTCAAAGTGACCATTTCTACAGGACTGCTGGGTAATATTCGACATCTACACATCATCTGATCATAGACTAGGCCTGCAGCCAGATAGGGGGATCATTTTTCATGGTTAAAAAAAATTAAAAAATAAATCTGAATCAATAGATTAATGAATGAAGAATTATTTTAAAGGGGCGAGGGGTATGCGACCAAGCAAATTCTGCACTTGTACAGCTTAGCTACTTGTACAGCCACGGCGAGGGGTATGC
>CAIGQW010006086.1:2161470-2176963 GCA_903798125.1 Danio choprae
GAAAGAGTACGTTTTTCTACAGGTGGTTTGTCAAGCCCACTCACCTGAGTGAGGCACACTCAGAATTGCAAAATGTTTTGAGGTTGCTACAGTATTCACTGTGTTTTTTTTTTTTTTTACTTTGAACTGAGTTTAAAGGGATAGTTCACAAAAAAATGTAAATTCTGCCATCATTTACTCACCCTTTACTTGTTACAAAGCCGTCTTTCTTTCTTTCTTCTGTCAAACATAAAATAATATATCTTGAATTTAGCTGAAAACCCGTAACCATTGACTTTCATAGTAGGAAAAAAAACAAATACTATGAAAGTCAATGGTTACAAGTTTTCGGCTAAATTCAAGATATATTATTTTGTGTTTGGAATCACTCAAGGGAGTTTTTGCTAAGAAAACAGTGCAGCAATTGTGCATTTCAGACCAACTTTATACATATTTTATGTTAGGGAACTTTCAGAGGTGTAAAAAAAAAAAAAAAAAAAAAAAAAAAACGAAACTTGAGTTCTGTTTTCACTCAATTTCATTCAATTAAAGGTCCAAAAGTATCTTGGCAAAAAAGTGTATGAAAGTTTCTAGAAAAGTTTCAAAAACAGCCTAATGAAATCAAGAAGCAGGGCAGATTTTCTCATTAAAATAACTGTGCCAAGTTTTGCAAATCAGCCAGACATCAGTCATGGTGAATCACAGTCAGAGGTCTGTTTACAGCTGCTATTAACATTTGTTTTGGTTGATCAAATCACAGATAGATGAGGACGACATGTTTTTTATTTACACCTGCTGCTTCGATTCACCTTTGGCCATTTTCCTGATTTCTATGGCCCTTGTGTACACTTAATATTTACATATATTTTTCGATTTGTCAAGCCAATCACAAATGGATGATGTTAAATACAGTTGTTCTCTTTTGACTACCTCCAGAGGTGCTTGAAAACACATTTGATTGGATTGCTGTTGTAGGGGAGATGCTCATGTGGTTGAATGCATTGGCACAAAAGTCTACTGACCTAATTTCCTTGAACTTTGCAGGATGTGTTGCTAAAGCACACTGGCTGGAATAAAGATAAACATTGCCATCAACAATCATTCATTTGGTTTAAAAGTGAAAAAAGTAAATATAAATACATGTAAAACCACGAATTAAATTAGTTTATTCCTTTCAGAGAATAGCTTTCATGCAGCATCTCCATGAGTTTCTTTATTGTATAAGTGTTTTTGAGTGTTTTATTTAATTTATGAAATGAGTAATGTACTCTTAATCATTTCAGTTTATTTCAAAGCAACACACATGGACTTTTACAGTAATAAAAATGTCTGATTCTTTGCATAAAATGCAAACTGTTACTCAAAGAGACTGTAATTACTTTTAATGTTTAAAACTGTAAAAAGATTTTGTATTGACATATTAAAACTGATATATATATATAATTTTCTTTATGATACTTAGTTCATTATCCATTCATTCATTTTCTTTACAGCTTAGTCCCTTTATTAACCAGGGGTCGCCACAGCAGAATGAACCGCCAACTTATCCAGCATATGCTTTACGCAGCGGATGCCCTTCCAGCTGCAACTCATAACTGGGAAACACTTATACACTCTCATACTGCACACTATGGACAATTTAGCTTACCCAATTCACCTATAGCGCATGTCCTTTGGAGGAAACCCACACGAACACGGGGAGAACATGCAAACACACAGAAATGCCAACTGACCCAGCCGAAGCTCGAACCAGCGACCTTCTTGCTGTGAGGCGACAGCGCTACCCACTGCGCCACTGCACCGCCATATTTAGTTAATATATAATATAATATAATATTTTTTCTATGTACTTTCATACATTTTTTTAACATGCTCAGTATTAAAAAAAAAACCTGTACATCATACTGTAGTTTTATGAGTGCAAAATATTACAGTGCAAATTGTGTGACCTTATTTTACAATTGAACTAGGCTGCAAACTAGGTACTGTAATGTATTCTTCTAATTCTAATTCTAATGCCATGTCAGCAACCAAGGCTATTTTCATGGCATGAACATTTCATTAATAAATATACAGTTAAAACCAACAAACAACTGAATACATAAACTAAATAAGATTTTTAGTGCTAATACATGATACAAATTATACAATTTGTCCTGGTGTCACTTTGCTAAAACGCCCTTAAGAGAGCTCATTTCATAAAAATGTTTTTTGGGATCATTAAACACAGGACAGTCCAGTAGAATGTGTTTTACTGTAAGAGGAATTGTGCAAACTACAAACATTGAGTAGGGTCTTCATCTTTGAGCAAAAAAAACATGGGTTATGCTTGTATGTACACTTTTTTCTCGCTTCGAAAACTCACGAAAAACTTCTCAAATGTGTCAAATGTCGGTGTTCACGCTTATTCAAATGAACTGCATAAGCAGAGCAGTCGCACCTCTTGATTTTAATCAAACCAAACCTGCTAAGTGTGAACACACAACTTTAACTAAACCTAAACTTGCATCCTAAAACTTGTTACCTGAAAATGCCCAACTTGAAATTCAGCAGCGGTTGTTTAAGAGTGATCATTAACTCAAAGTCAAGTCCTCCTATCAATGTTTATAATTAAAATGCATGAAGGCATTAATTAAAGCAATTGCTTCAGGTCAAAAACTCATGTTGTGGTGACTAATGAGATGTCTCTCCGCAAGGATAAATGATCATAGCTGTGGCCAATTACACTGTAAACCGAAATGAGTTGCATTGAATGTATTAAATAAAAGTCAGATCGTTTAATTGGCTTGTTGACTCAGTAAGACAGACACAAAAAGATTTAAGCCATAGAGACCTGAGAAATATGCAAGCTTAAAATCAAATTAAATGGACCATACAGTATCTGCCCTTGGAAAAATACTATTTTGTAGAGTATTTTGTATTCTATTAGTATATTAACTAGAGTATTCCGCTTCAATAGTACACAAGGTAAGTCTCAAATATGCTTCTTCTGATTTGTTTTTGGACCACTATCCACTATTTATCAGCAGTGACTACAAATACTATCAATTAGCACTGCATCATAAACTTTATGCTTCTAAAGTATGGCTTGAAAAACAAAAATAATCCAGTTATTGCCACAAACATTGGTTTATTGTGCTCATGTTTGATCCATTTATACGTTACTATCATCTTTATCCTCTTTGCTCTGCAGCAGCGATAGCTGATGGCTGTTTCTCGATATGCATTCTTCAGCGTTTTTGCATCCTTGTGTACTCGTGTAACGTCACCGTCAACCGCCAAAGTTCAGTTTCAAAACTCAAGACCACAAGAACAAAGGATGTGTAAAGGTTCCTGGGTGCGATCTTGATAGAGGACACACCGATGCAGACTTCAGCACAGTACTAGCTCTAGAAGTCATTGCGGCTGAATAAAGGAGGTGGGAAAAGCTGAATTTTATGAAGATTTATTATTAAAGTTCAGAGATATAGCTCATTTATCTCAGGAGTTTCCCTAAATGAGAGGGTAAAAGGGAAAGAAGGGAAAAAACAATAAATTGTCGTATGAATGCTGTAATGTTTAAATAATTATCTGTTAAAAATATATGAGGATCATGTGACCATAAGGCAGCATCTCATTTTTCACATTTCTCCCGAGTTAACGTCGCAAGACCAATCTTCACAAGAATACAAGTCCTTTCTTGGAATTAAGAAACAGCCAATGTCTTTTTTTCAGTAATCTATATGTGGAGTTAATGCTCAAGGGCACCGTTTAGAGCCTAGTATGAATGAAACAGAAATAACATTATAATGTACGTAGAATATGATTATTATTTCAGATCTCTTCAACTCTTCTCCTGTAGACCCACTGTCCTGCAAAGTTTATTTATTTTCAACCTTATTCAGCACAACAGCTTGTGTATTTTATATGATCCCAAAAAGTCCTGATTTTATATGATCCTGATCCTTGATTAGTTGCTTCAGTGTGTTTGATTATGGTTGAGCATATCAAGCAGGAGCAGGATTAAAGACCTCAATTTGTAGGGGTGGGGGGGGGGGGGGGGGGCTTAAAAAGCTTAAAAGCAATACTAAATGAACAATTTTATTTTCATTTATTTTCATCTTTGAATTATTTTCATAATTATTTTCAGTTGAACAGTATGTGCAATGAGAAGAAAAAAAAAAACATATGGAGAACTAGTTTGACTGAGCGGTTAAAAATACGTTAATAAATGTCAACAAAAAAAGGTTAGAAAGACGCATCTACAGCAAAAGTTAACAGATATCAATAGTAAATGTATAATTGTCTTTAATATTCTTACATTCACTCAGAAAAAAAGATTGTTCCTGCTTGTTCAAACTACTTATTTAAAATGAATCAACAATTCTTGAGGTTTTTTTGGGGGGGGACAATTTAATAATTTTATGTTGAATCCACTTAGATGTGTAACAACAATCAAGTTAACAACTTAATCGATTTGTGTTGGGACAACATGAAGGAATTGTGTGAAACCCAGCATTTTTATTTCAGTGTTTGATAAGTCTAATGCAGATTAATAGTATTAAACAGTATTAAAATAATCCTACAGTCACAGCCTTTTTTGCACACTAGTACAAGTGTGTGTAAAAGTTAATATAGTGAGTTACAGCAGTGTGACTTTAGTGGCAAAACACTACAAGAGAAATAACACAGGTCCTGTGCTGGAGACAGAGAGAACGCAGTGCACTCTGAAACTTCCTCTCTGTCAACTTCTTCACTTTTCCCTGCTTTCATTAAATGTGAAATGACATGCAGTCTTCTTAGCCAAGTCAAGCTTTTTTTTTTGGGATGACTGCAGATGTCGAATCCAGCAGGGTAAAGTACTTACAGTAAGTAGTTTTACAGGAAGCCCCATTCAAAACCCATTTTACTTGAGAAATCTGACACTTTCTGGAGTTTTGGATATTCAACTAAAGGATGTTGGCCTCAATTTAAGATTGAGAATTGGAAAATTGGGTTATTAATCAGTCTCTGCAGGGGCATTATTTATTTATTTTTGCAGTAGGGATGGGTGATATGGACGTAAAAATATAAAACAATATTTTCTGCCATTTATTACGATGACAATTTTAATGATAATATAATTATTAGGTATCTGCTTACACTGTAAAAAGTGATTAGTTGGCTATTATAACAATTCTAAAAGTTAAGTTAAAAGTGCCGTAGGCGATCTGCCAAAATGCTAACCGGTTAGCATAATATCTTTGAAATCTCTCAGGATCTGAAGTGGGACGTTCACATAGACTATTGTGAAGAAAGCCCAGCAGCGACTGTACTTCCTCGATCAGCTGAGGAAGTTCAACCTGCCCCAGGAGCTGCTCGTACAGTTCTACTCAGCTGTCATCCAATCCATCCTCTGCACTTCAATCACCATCTGGTTCAGCTCAGCTGCCAAAACCGACCTCCGCAGACTACAGCGAATAGTCCAGAGAGCTGAACGAATCACTGGCACTACCTTTCCTACACTTCAAGAACTGTACTCTTCCAGAGTGAGTAAAAGGGCTTACAAAATCACTCTGGAGCCCTCACACCCAGCGCACTTCCTGTTTGAACTGTTACCGTCTGGTCGGCGCTACAGAGCACCAAGCACAAAAACAGCCAGACACAGGAAAAGTTTCTTTCCTCAGACCATCTACCTCATGAACAGTTAAATATTCCCCTGCTGTGCAATAAACGTGCAATACTTTCTCATACGCACTGGAACACAGCACCTTATAACAATTTACAGTGCAACACTTTTTCTACACAGTTGTACACAGCACCTTATAACTTGTATATTTATAACAAATCTGTACATACAATTCATCATCCAGAGCTTTTTGACTGATTGCATCTCCGTTTAATGTTTGTTGTCTTTTTCATATTTATTTCGTGTTGTCACTGTTCACTTTATGTACACTGGAAGCTTCTGTAGCCAAAACAAATTCCTTGTGTGTGTAAGCACACTTGTCAATAAAACCCATTCTGATTCTGAAACACAATCCCTCGCCTGCCGTCCAAAGCCATGCCTCCTGAAACACAAACGCATGTTGACAGAAGATGACAGCAGACAACCCACTATAAAGATGTTCAAATCACAGATGTTGTTAATACTACCAAATTTTGCATCGGCAGTCACACATATTTGTATCTTGTTGTGTAAATAAGTGGCCAAAATATCCGTTTTCCATTTTGTGCGAACACCCCCTTAAACAGGAAGTCCTTCAGATCAACAGGAATATTGAGCCAAATTATATTTCATATTTCAAATCAAGTCTCCACTAAAAGATGCGGCCCATATCACATTATTAAGAGCCTGCTACAAAAGAATCAGGCACAGGTAAAAACATCTATATTTTGCTAAAGTATTAGTCATATAGGCTATATCTGTTTGCACATGCAGAAGACAATTTCTCATTTTTGCCTCGGGGTCCTATTAAGGGTCCTCAAGGCGAATGCTGTTCCCAATGAGGAGTGGGAGTCTCCCGTGAAATTTCCGAGCTCAAGCGGGGCTGACATTATGAATGTTGCAAATTTAACTGCTAGTTGCTAGGCAATTATACATCCCATCGATCCCAAAATTACACAAAAGGCAATTAGCCGCGGAGCCCTCATGCATGCAAAGTTTGGTGAGTTTTCACCACAGGGAGAAAGAAGTTTTAGATGCTCAAATGGAGGCAGGATAATATATTCAGCTGCAAGAAGCGTTTGCTGTCTGGAGTCAAGCGCATCAATGACACGGTAAGGTCGAAACAAGGCGCTCTGTAATACCTGGAGAACAACATCCGGAAGCATTCCCGCTTGCTCAGCAGTTGCAGGACACCCAGAATTACATCTTTTGCTAGCTCATCTCAGCACCTTTATTATTTAGTTGGAATACTAAATGCCACAATCTTATAGCAACGGCAAAACAATTCTGAACTCATGTAAAATGTAGGCGAGTAACACATTTGCATAATGTCAGTCTAAGGCTTTCACTGGCTGACCGCAAACAACGTCTGCTTTGACCCTCAAACGCTGTAAACACTTGAGACTAGGGGGCTAGGTTGAGGGGATTTTTCAAAGTATTTCCTATAATATTTTTTCTTCTGGCGAAAGTCTTATTTGTTTTTTTTTTCCGGCTAGAATAAAAGCAGCTTTAATTATTTTAAAACCATTTTAAGGTCAATATTATTAGCCCCTTATGCAATATATATTGTTTTCGATTGTCTACACAACAAACCACTGTAATACAATGACTTGCCTAATTAACCGAGTTGAGCTTTTAGATTGCACTTTAAGCTGAATTTTTGGGTGAACTATTCCTTTAACTTAACTTAAAATCTTGTCATCTGGTGGTGCTACAAAATATTATTGGCAACTATATAGGGGTGTGCGATATGACGATTTCTGATTGTCAAGGATTAAAATGTCAACACTATCTGCTTTTCAAGGAATATCGTATTATCGTGCTCATTGCAACTGTTGCAATACTGGCGCTTCTGTCTCAATATAGTTGTTTTACAATACCACATGAATTCACATCCAATATCAACTCTATTAAATCATAGAGTTGCAGTCATGGCATGTATTCATATTGACATTAGTTTCATTTGTTTGAAAGCCTTGATGGTTAAACATTAACAGCAAATGTGACTCCATGTTTTTTTTTCCTCACACGCACACCTGCATACCTGTCAACCCTCCCATTTTTCCCAGAATTTTCCCATATTTTACCATTCCATCCTGCTATCAACCCATTAAAGTATTTTCCCGTATTTCTCCTGTATTTTTTTATCTTTCAATGAAGGGTGGCAATAAACATCATCAAAGAGCCGATCCTCCCTTTATGCATAGTATCGCCGAACCATCAAGAGACGCAACTTGCTATTAAATGTGAAACTATGCTTTCATTTTATTTAGAAAACACTTGGAAAGGAAAGGAAGGGAATCCCACCATTTATATATTTATTTCAATTACAGGTATCCCTTATTTTCACAACCCAATGAGGACAGGTATGCACCTGAAAAGAGAATTATGCGCACGCCACTATAAAGCCTGTCAAACAGCAGCAAATTTCAAGTTCAGGCTATATTTAAAGTATGATCGCACCAAAACTGTCAAAACCATACAAGATTTGCATAAACACATTTGGTTACTGCTTCTAAACTGAAAGGAAACAGTTAATAGAAAAAACAGTTGCATGATGTGTGCAGCTCTTAAAGGGCCAGCAGACTAGTAGACTCCACATGCTGCCATTTGCTTTTGACCACAAAAATGTTTATTAAATGTTAATATCTGCTCACTCTGATGATGTCCCTAATCTGTATTAATTTATTACTATCCATTTGCTATTAATAAAACAACAAAACATTTAAAAGAATTGTGATAAAATCATAAATCGTGATTTTTTTTTATGTTAAATAATTTTGATATGATATTTTATGGTTTTTTTAGAGGTACCTGTGGATTCATTCATTCATTTTCCTTTGACTTAGTCCCTGATTTATCAGGGGTCGCCACAGCGGAATGAACCGCCAACTACTCTGGACACCTACTACTAATAGCAGGCCAGAGATAAAACTGTACTCTGAATTCTTAAAAACACACAAATAACAAAATAAGCTGTGCCGTGAACTGCATTGTCAGTAATAACTATTGATCGAATCCTAATCTCTGGCTGTTACGAAATAGTTTAAACAATCCTCAGACTGTTTTAGAAGCTACATTAAGCCCGCAGTTGGATTAAAGGTTTTCCAATAGACGTCCTTTAAGCCCCTCTGTTTATTTGATGACATCTGATATACGTTTCTATGGCAGATTAAACTTTGTCCTGACCTAAAAAGCCTTCTCTATTAACAATGTAATCAAATCCAGCACCAGGTTTAATCTTTGTCCGGAGAGCTGTCTATTTGAGTCCGCGAACGGCTGTCTAATCCTGAATGGAGCCGTGTTTTCAGTGGGAGTCTGGAGGTGTTGAATTGTCTGTGTTGGTCTTTGTGAGACGGGCTGAGGCAGCTAAAGCTGTGAGGATTATCAGTGAAGCTGCTAAGACACACAGGGACGCCAATGTCAGTCGGAGAAAGAGAGCGAACGCAGGGAAGGGACGTGATGTCGTCATCGTGCCCCAGACTACAGCAGAGGACACGTTTGGCTGTGAATGCAGATGAGCACTATAGCATTCATATTTGAGAAAGCAATGGATTTATCATAAGTGTATCATGACCTCTTCATTTAAATTAATTGCCAACCAGTGACACATGAATATTTCTAGTATGCCGTTTTTACAAGGTGTAATATAAGGCTCAAGTGTTCCTGGAAGGTGTGTAAAGATCCTCATGGATATTTTAATATGACATGTTTTAATTGACCCCTTTCGCGTGTTTTTGTGCATGTCTCTTTAAATGTGAATGACCTGCTGCTTGGGGCGACACGGTGGCTCAGTGGTTAGCACTGTTGCCTCACAGCAAGAAGGTCGCTGGTTCGAGTCCCGACTGGCTCAGTTGCGATTTCTGTGTAGAGTTTGCATGTCTTCCCCATTTTTGCGTGGGTTTCCTCCAAATGCTCCAGTTTCCCTCACAGCCCAAAGACATGCGCTATAGGTGAATTGAATAAACTAAATTGGCTGTAGTGTATGTGTGCGAATGAGTGTGTATGGATGTTTCCCAGTACTGGGTTGCAGCTGGAAGGGCATCCTCTGTGTAAAACATATGCTGGATAAGCTGGCGGTTCATTCTGCGGTGTTCATTCTGTGACCCCTGATGAATAAAGGGACTAAGCCGAAGGAAACTGAATGAATGACTGAATGAATGAGCTGCTGCTTTAGAAGAATGTCATGAAAGTATTAAACTAAATACTTTTTAAAGTTAAGGTCAAAAGTACACACAAACAGACATAATGTAAGCATGTAACAGTAGTTGGGGAAGAAATTCCATGTGTAAACTAGACTGTGAAACATTACTCATTAAAGAGCCCCTATTATGCATTATAAAAGATCATTGATTGGTTTTGGGGGTGTCAAACAACAGGGTAAATATGCATGTAAGGTCAAAAAACACTTTCATTGTCCTATAATATGCATTTATTTTGACCTAATTATCCCAGCGACTTGTTTATTCAGACGTCACAATAAAACGGCTAAAGATCCGAATGCATAGGGAATCACTTAAACAACTCAGAGTCGACTTATTTATTTTTATTTTTTGAGAAACAATAGATTTTTACAAGGTCCACTTTCAGATTTAAACACCAGCTGGATGTTTTCATTCACTAGAGCTGTGTTACTGCATGAAAGGTCATTTTTAAAAAACCCATAATAGGGGTTATTAAAGTCTTTGTGAAATCCAAATTTACAATGTTTATTTTGCTAGCGCACATTGATATTCTTTTGGTGAACAAATAATCTGTGCAAATTATTCATTCATTCATTCATTCATTCATTCATTCATTCATTCATTCATTCATTTTCCTTCTGCTTAGTCCCTTTATTCATCAGGGGTCGCCACAGTGGAATGAACCGCCAACTTATCCAGAATATGTTTTGCACAGCAGATGCCCTTCCAGCTGCAACCCAGTACTGGGAAACGTCCATACACACTCATTCACACACATACACTACGGCAATTTAGTTTATTCAATTCACCTATACCACATGTCTTTGGACTGGGGGAAACTGGAGCACCCGAAGGAAACCCACGCCAACACAGGGAGAACATGCAAACTCAACACAGAAACGCCAACTGGTCCAGCTGGGACTCGAACCAGCAACCTGAGGCAACAGTGCTACGCACTGAGCCACCATGTCGCCCCGGTGTAAATTAATCCACTGAATTTTTTAATTTTTTTAAAATAAAAGTCTGAGCATTTGCTTCTGCGTTTGGAGTGTCTGTCTGTCTCTGATGATGTCAGTTTGACAGCTTCAGACACAATATTCTTAACCATGCCCCTCTTACTGTTAGTTTGCTATGAGGAAAAAAGAAAGTCCTGCCCTTACTCAATATTTTGATTCAGTTGAAGTACATCAACATACTGAAATAAAAGTCTCAGCAACTTCTGGTTCACACAAACTTTCAACTAAGTATTTTTTTAAGTCAAAAACATACAAACACACATAATGTAAACATGTAACAGTTGGGAAAGAATAGGCATGTGTATCAGTATGTTAGACAGTGAAACATTACACGTTAAAGAAAGCTGTAAAAAGCGTGATTGGAACCCCATAGATCAGTGGTTCTCAAACTGTGGTACGCAGGCTTCCTTCTAGTGGTGCGTGGAGGAATCAAATATGTCATGCAACATACATTTCAAAATGTATCACAAATGGTTCATATATAAATATGATGACATATAGCCTATATTTATGAGGTTCAAGCTATATTTTCAGGTTTTGATGAATAGGCTACTATATCTTAATACTTTACATTTAAGTACAGCAGTTTTGGGTTTTTTTTTTTTACTTAAAGAACAGTAGCCTACCATTTTAATTAACTTTTAAAAGCACATTTTAATTTAAACGTTAACATTTTATTTTGTTTGTTTGATTTTTATTTTTACATATAAGCACAGTACAGTGCTAATGTTCAAACTATTTATAATGCTTAAAGCAGCTGACAATAATAAATATTAACAATAGGAATTAATCTGCCTCATTTTTGAACTGTGCAGAGCTGTAGCTGTTTTATTGGGCCTACTAAGCTACTGTATTTCAATACTGGTCATTATGGTTGTACTTGGAGAGACTTTTTTTCTTAGGTGGCACTTGATGAAGTTTGAGAACCACTGCCATAGATCATAGATGGACATTTTCAAGTTTAAAATAAACATCCTTTACAAGTTAGAATTTGAATTGACCAAACCCTACAAGGTTACATTGCAAAATGAACGGTTATTAAAGGAAGTGAATTTTACAATTCATAAATAAAATCAATTGAATTGTAATTGAATTACATATATTTTACATGTAATTTTATAGTCAAAAAGGATTTATTGCGATTACATTCTTTCTGCATGTAAAGATATTTAAAACATTAATTAAAAAAATCGAATTCTTTTTAAAAAATCTTAAAATTACAGTTTTGCTTTGCTTTTACCGGTTCCTTCATTTATTTCAGATTCAGGAATGTTATTAAATGTAAACAATATTCTGAGTTAATTTGTGAATGCCATATTAAATTATTTTTATATTATTGTTTTAATTATTTGGATATAAGTACACACTGCATGTCAAAAGTTTGAGGTCAGTGAAATGCGCACGCACGCACGCACACACACAGCAAGAGCACATCAAATTGATAGCATTAAAGACATAATGTAACAAAGCATTTGGATTTCAAATAAACATTGTTCAAAAAAAGTATCTATAAAAATGTGTCAGTATTGATTTTAAATTGAAAT
Organism: Danio choprae; assembly: GCA_903798125.1. NCBI lineage: Eukaryota > Metazoa > Chordata > Actinopteri > Cypriniformes > Danionidae > Danio > Danio choprae. The sequence continues at coordinate 2,173,820 of CAIGQW010006086.1, forward strand.
AATATTTAACATTAGTGCTGTTTTTTTTTTTAATCAAATAAATTCACAACGGATAAGACCCATATCTGCTCAAAGGCTCCTGCCGGCTCTATTTTTCATAATATCTTCAATCCTGCTTATATGCTCATTCTAAATGAACTCAAATGATGTATTTAGATGCTGTTCGGTGGCGCTTTAAAGCTTCAATATAAATGAGCAGAATATGAAAATATGTTTTTCCCTCACGGTTTAAAGACAGGCCTATGGGACATGAGTAAATGTGATTTTCCTCAGCGGGGAAGGTCTGGACTGATAAATTTAAGCGAACGAGCTGTCATAAAACGATGATAAATAAGGAGTTCACCAGCAGCTCTGTCTGTTAAAGGTTCAGTATCATTACTTTAACGCTTTTATTGAAAACCATTCATAACGCTGACATTATCACTCAAGCGTATGCTAATTCCAAACGCTAAAATTTCAAACAGAATATTCAAGTGGTGAAGTCAGAGTTGTTCATAAAATCTCCTAGAGAAGGTCGGGAACGGCTGGCTTTGACGGATGAACTCCTCAGATGTTTCAAATTGAATTGCTGGGAAAGGATGCAGCACAAAAAAAAAGGAATTAGATTTTATTTTTTATTCTTCTGGCACACTAACTGACTGTAAATAGATTGCGGTCTAACTATAACAGGTTTTGAGGGGATTACGTAAGATTTAAAACACACAATACATTGGGATCCTAAAGCTGGTTGGCGGATATAGACTGAATATTTGCATTATGCTCAAATTAGGAAGCATTTTGTAGGCTGAACAATTACAATTGACATTTTAATTGACTATTACATGTATTATATATATTATATATTTATACATATTACACAATTGGCCATTTACATTAACAATATAATATTATAGCCAGTTAAATATCAAATTTACACTTTAAAATAATGGTACATTAGTTAATATATTTACTAACATGAACAAACAAACAATTAGTATTACATCTATTACGTTACTTATTCAACCATGTTAACTTCAGTTAATTTTATTTAAGTTAAATAACTAATGTTAACAAGCAAAACTTTGCATTTTAATAATTCATTAGTTAATGTTGAACTATGATTAATAAATCCTAAAGATTATTCATACTTAATGTTAGTAAATACATTAACATTATTTAATGGACCATTATTCTAGAGTGTTACCAATTTGCTTTATAATAAGGTTTTAATGGGTTAACTACCTTATTTGACAACGGTTAAGAGTATAGAAAATAACATATTTGGTTTCTACAAAAAAAAGATTAACTGAACAACAGTTACTAATCATCAACTGAGCATACACCGTAAAAAAAAATGCAGGGTTCCACACAATTCATTCATTTAATGTATTCATTCAACACACATTGATGATGTTAACTTATCAAATTTAAGTGGATTGAAGATAAAACAATTAAGTTTCAAGAATTGTGTTGTTTCAGCTTATTTTAAATAAGCAGTTTGAATCCGCAGCAAAATTGCTTTTGAGTGATTTCTGAAGGATCCTGTGGCACAAAAGACGTAATGATGCACATTCAAATCACAGGAATCAACTTTAACAATACAGAAAATATCTAATTAAAATTGTAAAATTGTTCTACACTGAAAAAATGGTTCATTGCAAGTTGTTGCAAACAGTTTATATGGACTGAATTTAAACAAACAAATTAAGTTGAACATTACTACATTTAATTTGTTTGTTCAAATTCAGCCCATATAAATTGTTTGCAGTGGTGTATGCTTGTGAATGAGAGTGTATGGGTGTTTCCAAGTGATGAGTTAAGCTGGAAGGGCATCCGTTGCATAAAACATATGCTGGATAAGTTGGCGGTTCGTTCCGCTGTGGTGACCCCTGATTAATAAATGGAATAAGCCGAAAAGAAAATGAAGGAACAAATAAATGCAGCCTGTGTGGGAAATATTTTGAAGACAAAATTATTAGCCCTCATGTGAAATGTAAATTCTTTTACAAATGTTTACATTGATTTTTTAAAAGATTTTTATTTTTATTTTTTGTTTGGCTGGAATAAAAGCAGTTTTTAGATTTTTAAAAAATATATTTTTAAGGTTATTATTAGATCCTTATAAGCCCCTTTTTGATTGCTACAGAAGAAACCACTGTTGTCCAATGACTTGCCTAATTAATCTAATTAACTTAGTTAAGCCTTTAAATTCCACGTTAAGCTAAATAATAGTATCTTGAAAATAACTAGTAAATTATTACATACTGTCATCATCGCAAAGACAAAATATATTAGTTATTAGAAATTAGTAATTAAAGATGCAGTATGTAAGTTTGGCACCCAGTGGTTGAACTAGGTATTCCACTTCTGGATCAAAACACACGCAAGCGCAGGTTGCCAGATTTACATGAATGTACCTGAATATCGACCCTAAAGGCTGATTTGAACTGATTTCTAACTAAAAGCAACGGCACGCGATAGAAAGAATATTTTCCATATTAAAAGGAGTTTTTGTCCTAACCAACACCTGAAATTTATATTTTAGAAACGGCTTCTATTTCTCACAGGTGAACAACAGGATGAACTAGGATCACCTCAGGTACACCTCATGTGCTTTATTCAGTGTTAAATGCTAATAATGTGAGATTTACTACAGCAGATAGTTTACCTCAGATCTTGAAAATAAAATAAACCGTTTGACACTGAACTTTAGAACTGTGACCCAAAACCAACACATAGTGATTCAGCATGTGCATTTAATAATGTTAAAGAAGTTTAACATGTTTTAATTAGATTATAAACCTTGCCATTTAGTGAGTGAGTGCATATTCTGTGCTTCTGAATGGCTGTATTTAAATTTATGTCGTGTTTCGTCTGGTGCAAACAGCAAAATTGCTTATCACAGCAAATCTCGTCACGTAGTGTGTTGTTAGGACACAGGGTTGCAATGTAACCTGCTCGCCTAATATTTACGTTCGTAATATTTATATTATTTGATATTTAATTAACCTCATTGATAATTAATTGAACTCTGAATCTGCATCTCATTTCGGAGTATGCTACTGTCCACCGGAGGTCGCATTTCTGTTGTGGACGCATACTCTGAGAGCCTTCATGACTGAATAAATCAAATACACGGTTTACCAACAAGGCAACCCGGGCTGC
>CAIGQW010006086.1:2241001-2257029 GCA_903798125.1 Danio choprae
ATAAAATAAAATAAAATAAAATAAAATAAAATAAAATAAAATAAAATGTAAATTTCAAACACACAATGTTGGTGTCTGCATCAAATTAAATGACCAAAGTTCTGCAAAGAGCACTGTGATTACATAGAATGTACATTAAATGCTAGTAAAATCTCTACTTTATTGTTTTTAATTAGTTTTTCATCTTAGCTTTTTTACCCAGATGAGTGCACTGAAGTTTGAATACAAATTGGGTTATAAAGTGTGGTGTTATTTTGAGGAATGAACTCACAGAACATCTATAAGAAAAATAAAAACAGCAAACAAAAACTGTAAATTATAAAACATAAAGCCACATTGCCTTTTCTCAGGTCATACTGAGACACACAAATAAGGCTTTGTTCTGTATCAATCCCTAAAACATGCTGCTTTTAAAGTACATTTGATTCCTGCAGCACTCTCAAATGCTAATGAGACAGAGATGAATGGCAATTATGGAGAAAGCACTCAGTGTTATTGAGATATTTGAAATTCTAAGCTGATAAAGTGTCTGTTTTGATTTTGACGGTGCTGTAAGTGAGACTAGACAAATAGAACTTGTGATTGGCTAAAAAAGTGAAATAAAGAAAAATGATTAAATGACACCTACTCAATTTAGACATGTCGGTTTGAACACGTGTGTGGTGTTTCAATAAAATAAAATAAAAGTGTCAGGTAATAATATTTCATGTGGTATTCAATATATAAATGAAAATGAACAAATACTGTAAGGTGTGGTATTTAAAAAAAAAGATAAAATTAAATTAAATTAAATTACAATTAAATAAAAATGAAAAATTAAATTAAATAAAAAGTGTCAGGTAATAATATTTTGTGCGGTATACAAAAAATTAAAATAAACACTTACTGTATGTGTGGTATTTAAATTAAAAAAAAGATAAATAAAATAAAATAAAATAAAATAAAAAATAAAATAAAATAAAATAAAATAAAATAAAATAAAATAAAATAAAATAAAATAAAATAAATTAAAAAAGTGTCAGGTAATAATATTTTGTGCGGTACTCAAAAAATTAAAATGAACACTTACTGTATGTGTGGTATTTAAATAAAATAAAATAAAATTAACTTAAAAATTATAATAAATAAAATAAAATAAAAAAATAAAATTTAAAGTGTCAGGTAATGATATTTAGTGTGGTTTGAATGAAAATGAAAATGTACACAAAAAAATACCAAATACAAAACAAAAACATCAACAAGAAAAATGAGAAGGCTTTTAACATAAACATATCTAAAGTGAGTCCCATTCACGCATGCAATCACTCATGTAAATGTAGCTTTTTGGGTGTACCTACTGTGAGAAACACTAAACCAGTAATTCCGTGCTACCTTAGGTGCAGAGACTTGTTAAAATTCATTCCCGTCATGCACTGCAGGCATATTTACAGCAGTCTCGCTTTAATGCACTAGCGGGTGGCTCAACTCTCTCACCTGTGACACCTAAGCTTTTGAACACACTTTCACTTTCTGTCCACGTTTTGTGGAAGTTCTTCATCAGTTCCTCTGCAGAAGCTTCGGGTGATGCCGTCACCTCTGGCGTCTTTTTCTTCACGGCATCAGCATAAGAAAAAGGCGCCCGTTGTGTCGTAACACTCTCAGTGTGTTTAGAAACCATGGTGGTGCTTGTTGATCCGATAATTTTAGTGCCAAACTCGTCAACAGAAGAATAACTCTCAGTGACTGTTTTTGTCTCCGAAAAGCCTGTTGGATCGACAGACTTGTCTACTTTCACATCTTTGCGCACAGGCAGAGGGGAGCTCAGCTGGGAGCATTGTTCCCTCTCTGGAGGAAGCTCAGGCTTTGAACCTTCAGATGCAATTTCACTCACTCTTGACTCCTGTTCCTCCTGTTTGTTTTGTAGTGCTTTGATGGGGGAACTTTGCTCACTCATTTCAAAAACATTTCTAATATCCTTGATGTTGAAAGCAGCCATATCCTCTTGTTGTCTTGCTTTCTTCTCCGTATCAAGCTCCAGGTCCTTGGTTTCCCTGCCAGGCTTCTCTGTTATGTCATTTGGGTCTTTTCTAATACCAACTTTCTCCTCTGACGTCTCAATTGTTTTGGCTTGTCCAGACAGGTCAGCCTCTGAGACTTTTTCCGTCTCTTTTATTGCACTTTTAGACTTGGCGTCCTCTTTACTCTGGCCTAAATGCTCAAGCATATTAAACACGTCTTCACTTACATTAGCATTAATTGACATTACTGATGTTTGAAAAGATGCATGGGTCTCTTTGACTTGTTTATTTTCTATCGACACTACTACTGATTCAGAGGATGTCTTTTTGACTTTTTTCTCTTCAACAGATTTAGAATCGATTTGGATCTGCCGATGAAATGTGGCAGGTGACTCTACGATTTCTGACTTCTTTCCAGAGACCGCAACGTGAGACACTGGATCTGGCGAGGCCCCACGGGAGAGCGTAGCTGTGGCCTTTCTGAGCCGGGTCAAACTATCTGCTCGGCTTGCAGTAGGTGAAGGTGAAGCCCTGCTTATGCGAGAGCTTGGGGTCTCAGACCTGCGTGGCGGAGGCGTTGGTGGCGTTGGGGAAGGTGAAGGTGCTGCTCTCTGTGGTGAGTCAGTTCTCCTCGTAGACTCAATAGTGATGAATGTGGGTGAAGGCGAGCGCATGCGTAAAGATGGGGATGGACCTCTGGGGTCAAGAGTTGTGTTGCTCATTTGTTGCTTTCGGCTCTTTCGTGTTGTCTTTGTCTCCTCTTTGACCACCTTCTGTATTTCAGACTTTGTAGAACCAATGGAAATCTTTGAAATTCTTTGTGTGGTTCCGCTAGCAACACATTTTTCGGATGTGGCCTCACATTCATGCTTTTCAATAGTGCCGTCAAAGAGCATTAAGAGATTTTTAACATGAGTGAGAATTTCTTTCAGCTTCTGCTCATTGTGTTCAGCCGCTGCCTCTTCCAAATCACTCTTCTCTTCGGGCCCCAAAAGCCAGGCAGGCATCTCATTGAGGAGCGTCTTTACAGACTTAGAGTCCATTTTTCCCGCAACCCCCTGCAACTCTGAGATATGACACAACATCTTCTGTGCTTCAGCTTGTCTTAGAGATGTGTCGGCACTCTCCGCTGAGGACTCAGCAGGCTCCTTTTGTGCAGATTTGCCTGTCATTTTTATTGGAACATTTCGGCTTTCATCTTTTGATTCCTCAGGAATCTGCTGGCTTCCACCAGCCTGCTTTTGAAGTTGGACAGCCATGCCCTCCTCCTGGATACTCTGCTGTTGGACTGTACTTTCAGTTTTGATGACCTCCTTGTAAAACTCTGCGTGTCCCGATTGAATGGTGCGCTGTGTCTGCACAACCGTGATTTCCTCTTGTTTTTCATCTGATGTCAAGACTGACCACTTAGGCTCAGCAGGTGTGGCCTCTGTAGGCGAAACAGATGCGGTGTTGTTGCTTTGAGCTGCCTCTCTGTCTTTCTTACTCTTGCTCCTCCTTTTCTTTTTTGGAGCGGCAGGGGGCTCCTCTACAGGCTTCTCTTTGGCCATTTTCTCCACTTTACCCTCTGTTTCTGTGGGGCTTCTTTCTCTGCTTTCTTTCACCTGAATTTTATCCCGCTCCTCTGTGGCTTTCTCACTGCTCTCCGGTTTAACACTCTTGTTAATTTTCTTTACCTTTTGACTGTCTGCCTTTTGTGGCTTCTGCTCAGCATCCTTAATTTGAGTCTCTTTGTTTGGTTTGGATCGATCAGATGAGCTTTTTTCTTCTTTTTCCTTTGGAGAACTTTCCTCTTTTGTTTTGTCCTCAGATAAAGATATGCTGCTCACATCTTTTTCGACAGTCTCAGATGCATTTGTAGGAGCACTTTGAGTTTTGTCTGCTATGACAGAGGCTGTTATTTCATCTTTGTCTATGCTTTTAATAACAGTTTTTGTCACCTGTTGTATATTGGTTGTCATAGATCTCCTCTTTTTCCTTTTGGTTGAAGTGGAGGTGGTCTGCTGCTGACCTGAAGAGCCCAGTGATGACTGATTAGAGATAATGCTCTGTTTAACTAAGGAAATAACAGGAGATTCTGGAGGAGATTGCTCATTTGTGGCAGTGATCAAAGCCTTGCTTGGGGGAGCATTTGAGAGAGCTGTGTGCTTGGATGAATCATATGAGTCTGTGGCTGATTCGGATTTGGTCACACTCTTTTGAGCTCTCTCTTGAGTGAAATCAAATGATATGCTTGCCTCTGATTGCACCGTGCTCGTGCTCTCTGAAGAAAGCATTTCAAGGGCTGCACTGACTGACTCGTGCATGAGGATTTCAAAGGCTGGGGAGCGTGATGGTGGTGGCGGCGGCGTGCAGCTTTCCTCCCTTTGCTGTCTGTACTTCTGTTCAGCTTGTATTAATGGGGTTTTGAATTTGCTTACTGGGGATTTGCACACTGGAGGAGGAGAAGGGGGTGGGGTGAGCATCAAGTTTGCGAAAACTTTCTTGGGAGGCCGCGGAGACTCCGGTGGCTGTTTTGTGAATGCAGACTGCATTTTAGAGGATACCGCGGTGGACTTGAGTGACGATGTGATGACATTTTTTCTGCTCTCTTGTACAGAATGTGCATTTATTTGCTCAAATGAAATCGCTGGCTCAAGCTTGGGTACTTTGCAAAGCATTGGTGCTTTGACAGGCTTGACAGTCATTTTTGTGGGTTTGGATGGTGTTAGGCTGGGCAGCGGAAGAATGTCTAGTTCTTGCTCTGTTGGAGGGGGAGGGAGGAGGTCTAACTCAGCTGTGGCTGGAGCAGGTGGAGGAGGTGATGGGGACGGTGGAGGAGGCAAATGATCATGTTCTGCCTTGCCTGGGTCACCAGGAGGAGGTGTTGGGGGAAGAGGAAGATCATGATCACCTCTGATGCTCAGAGGAGGGGTGGGAAATGAGATGCTGTCATAATCTGGAGGGGGTGATGGAGGAGGAGGCAGAGGGGGTTCTGGGTCATGTAATGGAGGTGGCATAGACAATTCCTGCTTTTTTCTTTTATCCAGTCTGATTAAACCCTTACAGCCACTTTTTTTGAGGTTACGGAAATCAGTCTTTAGCGTTTTGACACCGTGTGTTTGAACAATTGTTTTGTGCTCCAGCACTGTGGTCTTTGTCTCCTGGCTGCATGTTGTGGTGTGGCCACTGATTGTAGAGCTCTCTTGAGAAGCATATCTGTTTTGCATTGATTGCTTGTGAGTGCTCTGTGATTCACTGTTCATATCAAGGTTTTTAACGGCAGGGGTGGGCCTCTGTGCTGGGATATCTTCCACAGATGGAGATGGGGCTTTGGCAGGAACTTTGACCTTCCTTATCGGCTCCCTTCGGGGAATCGTTGGGCTTGATCTGCGTGCTGTTTCCATTAAGGATTTTATTGTACCCTTAACATCTCCTTTAATCACCTCTTCTTTCTCTGATTGAACTTGCTCTTGGGTGTCATAGAGTGACTTTATAGAAAGCTTCACGTCGCCCTCTGTGCTTGCTCTGCGTTGCATTCTGGGAGATGGAGGAGGCTCTAGTAGCAGTTGAATCTTGCCTTTCACATCTCCCTGCACGCCAATCTCCTGCTGGCAAACCTTTCTCTCATTTGATGCTTCTTGTAGACACTGTATTGCTGTGTGAATGTCACCCTTTACAATCATCTCCTTCTCCACCTCTCTCACAGCATGTTTGGCCTCCTCCAGCGATTTTAATGTACCTTTGATGTCACCTTGCACCAAATCTTCTATAACAAATTCCACCTTGGTGGATGAAGAGTTTTTGAGTGATTTCAGTGCTCCTTTGATGTTACCAGGAATGATTTCGGGTTTTTCTACCTCTCTGGGCTGATTTTGGGCCTCCTCAAGAGACCTCAGGGTCATATGTAAATCAGCTTTAACAACTTCTTCTTTTTCCAGAACAACCGCCTGGTTTATAGACTGTGTCAGTGAATTCAGCGCAGCTTGCAGGTCTCCTCTTACAATCTCTTCTTTTTGTAAATGTTCAAATGAGACTTGAGGCTCAGTCATGAAAACCTTAACTGTGTTATGAACATCGCCGGGCACTATATCTTCCCTGTCCACCAGACGACCAATTTGAGCTTGATTACGTGTCAGGATGAGTTTCGTTTCTTTAATATCTCCCCCAATGATTTCTTCTTTTTCAATTTTACCCAGGTCTCCCTCATCTGGCTCTACCTGCAGCTTTTTGAGGTAATCCAGTGCGCCTGACTCAATACATGTGGAATAAAAGCTCACCTTTCCCCTTTCTGTTTCTTCCACTTTAATTCTCGCAATCTCCTCTGCGTCTGGATTGCAAAGTCTCTCTAGGCACCCTTTCACATTACCTCTGACTATATATTCTTTCTCTGTGCTTGATTCCTCATGAGAATTGAATAAAGAGTAGATGGTCATACGAATGTCTCCCCTTTCGTCTTCTTGAATGAGAATGCCCCGTTTGCCAGTGCTCTCCTCTTTCAGCAGGTTGTTTATGGCTTCCTGAATGTCACCTCTTATTATCTCCTCTTTCTCCACAGAGGTGCCACTGTGCTCTTGGAGCAGCTGTTGCACGGTTCCGCTGATGTCGCCCCTCTCCTCTGCATTTATAATGATTTTCTCCTCTGTTTTCTCCTGTCTGTTGAGGAGGTTTATCATGATGCTTTGCAGATCGCCTTTAATGATTTCTTCTTTTTGAATCTCAGGAGCATCTTTGTTCATAAGATTGTACTTTGCCATGCGAACATCTCCAATTTCATCTGCTTCTATAATGATGCCTTTGGAGTCTACCATTTTCTGGGTGTACAATTCATCAAGGGTGGCCTTGACACTTTTACCAACTATCTCAGTTTTCTCAACTCTGCTCTCATTAAATTCAGTGAAAGGTGTGGTTTCAAAAAGCCAAGTTGTGGATTTCACATCTGCTTTGGGTATGTCTTCGGAAACCACTTGTATATGTTCCTCACTCTCATTAATATGATCAAGAGGATTCTTCTCAAATAGCCACACAGACTGCTTGACATCCCCCTTCAGCTGTTCCTCCAGAACAACAGTATTCATCTCTTCCTCTGACTTTTCAGCATGGATCTGATCAATTGTGTGAGTTTCAAACATCCATTTTGCTGTCCTGACATCTCCTTTGTGAATTTCACTCATGCTGACAGTACGCACCAACTTTTGAGACATAGCATCAGATTCAAAACGCTGCTTGTTTGTTTTAACATCTCCTCCCTGAATGTCCTCGACAGTTTTGATTGATATTTTAGCATCCTCTGCAATCTTATCAAGGGGCTGGGTTTCAAACCTCCATCTTGCTGAGCTGACATCACCACTGTGGATATCTTCCTCTGTAACCGCTTTTAAAATGTAGACCTCATCTGTCTCTCTAATTGAGTCCAGAGGCTTTGTTTCAAACAGCCAACGGGCTCCTACTACATCACCTCTTTGTATTTCTTCTTTTGTAAGCGTGGTCACTTCATGATAATGTCCTTCTTTGTCTTGGATGGCATAAAGAGGCTGAGTCTCAAACATCATGGCGTATGTTTTCACATCTCCTTTTTCCTCATCCTCTCTGATGACTGTCTGCAGCTTTCCTATTTCAGCCTCAGAGTCTTGAATCTTATCTAATGAGTAGGTCTCAAAAATGAATCTACCGTTATCGACATTGCCTCCCTGAACATCTTGTATCATACGAGCTCCTTTCAGCTCACTGGGGTTCTCTGATATTTCATCTATGGGTTGGTTTTCAAATAGCCATTTGCAATTTCCAACATTTCCTTTCTGAATATCCTCGGCTTGAGCACTTCGCAGCTGTCTCATAAAATCCTCAGAGGTTGAGCTCATCACGTCAGAAGACTGCGTCTCGAATATGTATTTCATTCGAGACACATCCCCTGACTGTATATCTATCTCAGTCACACTCTTAAATGCTTCTCGATCCTCTCCAGCGATGTTCTCCAGGTTCTCCGTCTCAAAGAGGAATCGTGCCATGCGGACATCTTTCCCATGAATGTCCTCTTGGTTCACAGTGCGAATTTGCAACACCTTTTCTGAATGATCCTGTATGGCATCAAGGGTTTGAGTTTCAAAAAGCCAAGTGCATGTTTTCACATCTCCTTTTTGAACTTCGCCAGAATCTTTTGTACTTTTAAGATCTTCCCTTTCATATAGAGTGTCTATAGGTTTAGTCTCAAAAAGCCACTTACAGGTTTCAACATCACCTTTCACTATTTCTGCTGTTTCCTTAGTAACACACTCGTCATCTTCAATATTGCTAAAATACTTAATGGCATCGAGTGGCTGTGTTTCAAAGAGCCATTTTGCTGTCTTGACATCTCCAGATTCAACCTCTTGTTGGGTTATGCCCTTGATGATTTGGAATTTAGAGATGCTCTCATCGAATTGGTCAATAGGGCGAGTTTCAAACATCCACTGGCAGCTTCTGACATCTCCTTTGACGATTTCTTCCCGCCTTACAGTTCTGACCTCATGGTAATGTCCAGAGCTGTCTTGCAAAGCGTATAATGGCATGGACTCAAATAGATCTTTATTTGATCTCACAGAACCAGTGGTGACGCCCTCAACTTGAATCCTCTGACTTTCGTCATACTGGCTTAAATCATACGTTTCAAATATTTGCTTGTAATTTCTCACATCCACATTTTCGATATCCTCCAGATTCACAGTTTTTGTGATTTCCTTTCTCTCCTCTCTGATCTGCTCCAGCGGCTGGCTCTCAAACAGCCACTTTTGGTGTCGTACATCTCCCTTCTCCTCAGATGTCATCATTCTTTTGAGTTTCCCCACCTCTGCAAGCTCTTTTATCTCATCTTTTGGAGCAGTCTCAAAAAAGTGTCTGGCAGATTGAACGTCACCTCCTATAATTTCCTCTGCACTTGCTGGTCTGGCATTGGAATCATCCTTTAATGTATCCATCGGCTGCGTTTCAAACACCCAGCAATTTCTACGGACATCACCCTTGTAACCTTTATCAATTTGTTCAGAATCAACTGTTTTCATAAACACTTTCTCTTCCTCTTGAATGTCTTCTAAATGCTGGTTCTCAAACAGCCATCTCTGATGTCCTACCTCACCTTTTTTGTCCTCAAATGCTACAGTTTTAAGACGGTTTACATCATTGTCCTCATCTTTATTGGTCTCTAGTGCTTTATTCTCAAACATCCATTTCTGGTGTCTCACATCACCTCTTTCTTCCTCAAACACTGGCCTTTTTTGTAGTTTCCCTACCTCTGGAAGTTCTTTCAGTTCATCTGGTGGAGCATTTTCAAATAAGTGTCTCACAGAGCGAACGTTACCTCCAATAATCTGTTCTGTGGTGGCAGGTCTGGAGTTGGCATCATCTTTAAGCGTATCCATTGGCTGTGTCTCGAACACCATGCAATGTTTGCGTACATCTGCCCCAAGAATCTCTTTCTGCTGATTTTGCAGTCTCTCCCACTGGGAGTTTATAGAGTCAAGCCGCTTTGTCTCAAACAGCCATCTTCCTCTTTTTGCATCACCCATATGGTTGTCCTCCATGGATACACTAGAGATGAGCCTGACCTGAGAAATGTCCATCTCAATATCATTCAAAGACTGCGTCTCAAAAAGCCATCTTGATGTTTTAATGTCTCCTTTCTCAGTCTCCTCTCGACGCACAGAAGTAATCAAAACCATTTCGCCAGAGTGTTCCCTCATCACACACATGCACTGAGTCTCAAACATCCATATGATTTTCTTCACTTCTGACTTGATCTCCTCCAGTACAGACTTTAAGCTCAGCAGCTGCTTTTCATCCATGGTTTCTGTGTCACCCAGAGAATCCATTTCTTGGTTTTCAAATATGTACCTCACAGACTTCATATCCCCTTCTGTGGCTTCATGTGTGAAGATTACCTCTTTGGTTTGCTCATTGTCAGTGTGAAGTTTATTCAGTGTATCCATTGGCTTTGTCTCAAATAACCAGGCAGCAGCACGCACATCTCTTTTCCCTACTTCATTCACTAGGTAGTTCCGTTTAGAATCACGTTTCTGTCCCACCTCATTAATAGGCTGCATCTCAAACATTAAAGCCGTGTTTCTAACATCACCTCCTGCGACGATCTCCTGCTGAACAATCTTTCTGCTTTCCTCTTCATTCTCTGAGTCATCCTTAATGCAATCCAAAGGTTTGTTCTCAAACATCCAACGCATGGACTGCACTTCGCCTCTCAGAATCTCATCCCACTCCAGATATTCATGATCCGGGCTTCCGTTTGAGTTGCTTCCGGTGTGTTCAAACTGGTACGCAGCCTCTTGAACATCACCCACAGCTTCGATGTCCTCATCATTGTAGAAATCTTTTTCCAGGTCTTTCCTGACATCAGGGTGAATATGTTTGCAGAGACGTTTCAGTTCCAGTAGCTCCCTCTGTCTAAAGTGTTGCTCTCTGTTTACTATGTGTTTCACTGGTTGTGTTGGAGGTTCAGGGAAGATTTCGGCATCGTCTGAAGGTTCCTCCAGCAAGTCGGGTGGAGGTGGTGGCAGATATTCCAGATCTTCTTCATCATCGACATATTCATCGTCAAAAGCAATCAATGGTTCAACTTGTTCTGCTTTATCTGTGGAAATACTATTCAGAGTTCTTGCTATCTCAGTCCTCACGGTTTGATGGGATGCGCTGACATCTGATTGCAGTTGTGCATGGCTTTTGTCACGTTCAATCTTTTTGGGGGAAAATAATAATTCATATAATTCAGTGTGACTCAGAAAGGACTAATACTTTTGCTGGATCAGAAGCTTTGGAAAAGCTCTTAATTTTTATGAACTAAATATTCTAAAGTGCAGTCAATTGCTTCTAAAACCTTTCCAAGATTTTTTGTCTCTTACTGTGCATTTAACAAAAATGAAAGGAGAAAACATTTTTATCCTGTTGTTGAGGCTCAAAATATGTTTTTTATTTGTGTTCGAAACTGTTTTGCTTGTGAAACTTATTAAAAATATATATAAATAAAGATCAGTGTGGGCGACTCAGTGGCGCAGTGGGTAGCACAGTCGCCTCACAGCAAGAAGGTCGCTGGTTCGAGCCTCGGCTGGGTCAGTTGGCATTTCTGTGTGGAGTTTGCATGTTCTCCCCGTGTTGGCGTGGGTTTCCTCCGGGTGCTCCGGTTTCCCCCACAAGTCCAATGACATGCGCTATAGGTGAATTGGGTAAGCTAAATTGGCCATAGTGTATGTGTGTGAATGAGTGTGTATGGATGTTTCCCAGTGATGGGTTGCAGCTGGAAGGGCATCCGCTGCGTAAAACATATGCTGGATAAATTGCCGGTTCATTCCGCTGTGGCGACCCCAGATTAAAGATCAGTGTTTTACAAATTACAATATAAAGTTAATTGACTGCTCCGCTACCTATACAGAATGTTATTCATGTAATGACTAAATGCTTTCTCAAATAAATAAATGAACAATTTCTTTCTTAAAGTCAATTTCATAAATGCATTAGACACTCTTCCCTAAAGTAATCGATATTATTGCATTGTACTAATATAAAAAGTCTTCCTAATGAGCTTTAATTAGTTTTTTGACAAGTAAAACATGTGAAAATCCTTACTTTGTCAAGCAAGAATGCTCAAGCCAGAATGTTTTACTAGTCTGTAAAACATTCTGGCTTAAGTATTCTTGCTTGCAAAGTCTTGCTTTTTGTTTTTGAATGTGGTTATACTTAATATTACATGACAAAATACACTTGTATTAAATTACTATTTATAAAAACACGTCTGTATATTTTATGCGTTGTTGATACCCAAATAAACTGATCTCTCGAGCTAAACATTTAAAAGTTAAAAGACTTTGAGTCTGAACCACCATGGTGAGCTTTTTTTTCTGGTTCTATACACTATACATCAACTGTAAAGTGTATTTACAATAACAACGTCAATACTAAGATCTGCAAGTCTAACGAAGCACAGGAAAAATCCGTTGTTGAAAACGGAGAGACTCATGGAAATGTAAAACACTAAAGAGAAGACAGTAAGTGGAATCTTTTTATGCACCGAATCCTATTAAAGCATAATTTATTCATGTGTCAGAGCAGGGATGTAGGCTATAAAGGACTTACCTTGATTTTCTTGCTAGGGGCTGCTTCTTCAATAGTCTTCTCAAAATGCTGTGCCAGTTCTTTAGTGGAGAGCTTTGGATAATACTCGTCCTCCTCTGCAAGCAAAGGCAAATGTTCATATTTAACTTGGAGGTCTACTCAGTGTAAACCAAACAAACATGTACCGTATAAATTATTGCTTGTGAACTTACCTGTTTGATTGTTATGATTCTCATAACTGGAAATCATCTCCCGTTTATGAGCGATTTGATCACGTGTGGACTGTAGGATGGAAAAACAACAACACAAATTTAGAGACGAAACGATTCACTTAAAAAAGGGATTCACATTTATGCAATTGTTTACTAGTATGTGCATTCCTTGGGAACCAAAACTGTGACCATGTTTTTGTTCATTTAGATTGAAGTAAAGTTTCAAAACTTAAAAACATTTGAACATTAAGGCATAAAATAAAGAAATATATCGCACGAAAACATTTTAGTATCAATAATACTATAAATGATTTTGAATAAACCGATTTATTGACATGTTTTCTTTCTTATTTTAAGGTTTCAGTAATGTTAGTAGTGTGCTTTTGTTGTGGTAAACTGGTGATGTCTACAGTACTATTTCATAGATATCATTTAGTACCACCCCCTAAAAACAAAATAATAAAAAATGAATAAATTAACTAATGTAGTGTACAATCATTTAATTAAAAGAGTAAAAATATATATAAACACTTTAGGATAATGGACCATTAGTTCATGTTAGTTAACATATTTATAACATTAAGTATCAAACTTATTAATCATAGTTCAATTCAATTCAATTCAATTCAATTCATTCATTCATTCATTCATTTTCATTTCGGCTTAGTCCCTTTATTAATCTGGGGTCGCCACAGCGGAATGAACCGCCAACTTATCCAGCATATGTTTTACACAGCGGATGCCCTTCCAGCTGCAACCCATCTCTGGGAAACATCCATACACACCCATTCACAGTCATACACTACGGACAATATTAGCTTACCCAATTCACCTGTACCGCATGTCTTTGGACTTGTGGGGGAAACCGGAGCGCCCGGAGGAAACCCACGCCAACACAGGGAGAACATGCAAACTCCACACAGAAACGCCAACTGACCCAGCCGAGGCTCGAACCAGTGACCTTCTTGCTGTGAGGCGAACGTGCTACCCACTGCGCCACTGTGAGGCCCTCAATTCAATTCAAGTTTATTTATACAGCGCTTTTTACAATGTAGATTGTGTCAAAGCAGCTTAACAAGTTCTAGTAAAGTCCAGATTTCAGAGTTTAGTTCAGTTCAGTGTGGCTTAAGTTTCACTGCTGAAAGTTCAATACTGAAGAGCAAATCCACACGTCTCAATCCGAGCAGGCCAGTGGCAACGGTGCCGAGGAAAAAAGTTCAACATTAACTAATGCATTAGTAAAATACAAAGTTGTGCTTGTTAAAACTAGTTTAATGCATTAACTAAAGTTAT
Source organism: Danio choprae (assembly GCA_903798125.1). NCBI lineage: Eukaryota > Metazoa > Chordata > Actinopteri > Cypriniformes > Danionidae > Danio > Danio choprae. The sequence continues at coordinate 2,254,575 of CAIGQW010006086.1, forward strand.
TTAACTTAAATAACATTAACTAACGTTAACAAAGATTAATAAATAATAATAAATGTATTACTAATAGTTTGTTCATGTTAGTTAATACATTAACTAACATTAACTAATGAACCATTATTTTAACCTGCAGTCAGCACTCACTTTTGGGGATTTACACCTACCTAAATTTAAATAGTAACAGTTCTTGACCCCAGTGAGCTATAAACATAAAGTAGGTATCATTAGAAAGAAGACACTTTGAGCTTTACTATGGTCCAACTAGGAAGTTTCATGATAAAACATATAGAAAGTTATACATTATAAAGTAATGAGAAAGAAAAATTATACTGTGTTTATTATTTCTTTTTCCATATACAAACACGGGAAATCAGTCATGTAATAACCTAGAAAAAAATATGCCTTGAAAGACAAGTGTCTCATGAGTTTATATTTCAAATTTGATGAAGATAGCATACAAAACTAGATTTCTGCAAAAAGTTTTCCGAGACTACCTTCTCTCCCTCACCGTCAGTGGCACTTTCTCAAAAATGACCTTCCCAAACTAAAACATTAACAGTTGCTGAATAGTTTCATCTACACTCTCGGTTTAAATATCTTTGGAAAGAAGACACTTTGGGCTTTATTATCCATCATCTAGAGTTTATAATGTTTAAAACGAAAAAAAGTAGATGCTTAAGTAACGTATAAATAATAATAATAATTGCACGGCACTAAACATTTTAGTATTTCATAAACAAAGACATTACATTAGTCCTGGAGCAATACAGAAAATGAATAGGTCAAAAGCCACACGTCTCCTGAGTTGTAATAAATAATGTAATACATAAATAAAATAATAATAAAAATAAAGGTACTTTTTGTGCTCAAATAAATCACTCATACTATATGTTTCTGTCTATTATTTTACAATTAGAAGAAAGAAGTGGTGTGTGAACAGACTAAAATAGTTGGTAGAAACCTTCAGTATACATGTGGTCATCAGACTGCTCCACAAACAAGGAGAGGGAGAAAAGCACATTGTCTCAGAAAAAAAATTGATATTGCCATCAAATTCAGAACATATACTAAACCATTTGGCATTTTCAAAGTGACTTTGAAATCGCAAAACCTCTATGGCGAGAACATTCAGTCTTATTAAGTGCCATCTTTCATTATTTTAGTGTTTTATTAATATTCTACCCCATAGACACTGATCTGCTTGCTCAATTTGAGGATCAATATCCCATGAATTATTCTACTGGATTACAATGTCATGACTCTTTTGTGCCTATTGTCATCATGGGGTCTCTTCAAAACCTCCCCTTGTCCGCGTATCTAATCACTTTTAGCATCCTTAAGTTGAAGATCATTGTAAAGTAGGACAAAGTCATGGGTTTAATTCCCACACTCTCAGAAAAAAATGGTACAATGTTGTACCAAAGAAGGTACAAACTCTTGTGACTGGGGCAGAACGTTTTTATGGAACAGAATTGTACCTTAAGACAAAGAAACCTCAGTTAAAAAAAAAAATCTATGGAAATGGGTGCATATTTAAGACAATACACTGCAGACAAAATAAATAAAGATAAATAAATAAATAAATAAATAAATAAATAAATCATTCATTCATTTTCATTTCGGCTTAGTCCCTTTATTATCGCCACAGCGGAATGAACCGCCAACTTATCCAGCATATGTTTTACGCAGTGGATGCCCTTCCAGCTGCAACCCATCTCTGGGAAACATCCATACACACCCATTCACACTCATACACTACGGACAATTTAGCTTACCCAATTCACCTATAGCGCATGTCATTGGACTTGTGGGGGAAACCGACTCAGCCCAGCCGAGGCTCGAACCAGCGACCTTCTTGCTGTGAGGCGAACGTGCTACCCACTGCGCCACCGTGAGGTGGAGTTTGCATGTTCTCCCCGTGTTGGCGTGGGTTTCCTTCGGGTGCTCCGGTTTCCCCCACAAGTCCAAAGGCATGCAGTATAGGTGAATTGGGTAAGCTAAATTGTCCGTAGTGTATGTGTGTGAATGGGTGTGTGTGGATGTTTCCCAGTGATGGGTTGCAGCTGGAAGGGCATCCGCTGCGTAAAACATATGCTGGATAAGTTGGCGGTTCATTCCGCTGTGGCAATTGCAAATTTCAATTGCAGTAAAAAATTTTAAAGGCAAGTTTCGCAAACGCACTGAGCCAAAGATCTTATTAATAGATCTTTATTAATAAAAAAATATTTGATTAATTTATTAACAAACTTCAGTTTTATTAATATCTGTATTCTGAAGGTGTTTGCACAGGGATTTGTTTATAGCTGTGTACAGTTTATTGTACAGTTTATTGACTATATGTTTAACTATAATTTAGATTTTCTTTATGAATTTTATTCTACACAATTAAGTTTTTAAAATAAATTGTTTTTCTGCCTTTTATTTTCTAAGACGTGGAGTAATGAAAACACATGTAAAT